>CM030359.1:157903008-158153008 GCA_017893485.1 Hemerocallis citrina
CCGCAAACCGATGGGCAGACCGAGAGAGTCAACCGCATTCTTGAGGATATGCTTCGGTGTTGTATACTAGACTTTGGAGGCAGTTGGGAAAGGCATTTACCTTTGGTAGAGTTTGCCTACAACAACAGTTTTCAGGCTAGCATCGGGATGGCGCCGTACGAAGCTTTGTATGGCAGGAAGTGCAGGACTCCTGTTTGTTGGTTTGAAGTTGGGGAGCGTCAGTTGTTTGGTCCTGAGCTTGTGCAGCAAACCTCTGAGAAGATTGTTCTGATCAGGAAAAGGTTGGTGGAAGCTCAGAGCAGGCCGAAAAGCTATGCAGACAACCGGAGAAGGGACCTTGAGTTTGAGGTTGGTGACTTCGTCTTTCTGAAGGTATCACCCAGTAAAGGTGTGGTTCAATTTGGCAAAGGCGGGAAGTTAGCCCCGATGTTTATAGGCCCATATAAGATATTGAAAAGGATCGGGAAAACTACTTACCGGCTTGAATTACCAGAAGAGTTGTCTCAGGTGCACAATGTCTTTCATGTGTCTATGCTGAGAGGTTATATTCCAGATCCGAGTCATCATTTGCCTGAAGTGTCGGAAGGTTTGCAGTTGGATCTGAATTACATCGAGTCTCCTGTCGAGATTTTTGATCGTCGAGAGAAAGTCTTGAGGAATAAGACGATACCGATGGTCAAGGTAGTCTGGAGAAACCACTTGGTTGAAGAGGCTTCTTGGGAATCCGATGAGAGAATGTCGAAGGACTATCCTGAGCTTTTTGCTTGATTGTATCTTTGTATCTTTTTGTTCTCGTTGTTGTGTTGTATTTTCTGTTTCTCTCATTCTTGACTGTAGTTCCGGGGACAGAACTATTCTAAGGAGGGAGTGTTGTAATACCCTAATTTTTCAATTAATGAAAAATTATTTATTTTGCACGTAGTGTGCACGTGCAATATTTTGGTTGAATTAAATCTTATAATTATTTTTATTGTGATGTGTATAAATATTTAAATATGTATTTTCAAATTATTTTATATACAAAAGCCTTTCTCTTTAAATAAATAGAAAGCATTATTTTAAAGCCTTTTCCTAAAAGCCCAAAATATAAATTATTGATTTTATTTTAAAAATAACCATTTTGGTCCATAAAACTAAAGCCCATGGACTATATTTTTACACAACTTGTCATGTAGAATACAATTTAAAGGATTATTTTATTTTTATACAAAATTTAATGTACAATTTTAGGCCTAGTTCCATGCACGTGCACTACACGTACACGTGCAAAATGCATGCTCTTCTTATGGCCGGTTGTGCTTGTCTTTTGGAGGGAATTGAAAAGTTTAAATGGTGATCATGGTGGTGGTTATTTAGATGTGGGTAGTTATGGTAACTCCTACTCTCATCCTAGCCTTCCATCCTACAACCAACCAACTAATCCTAGCCCTCCATTCTAGTTGATTTTTAGTATAAATACCCCCTCCCATGGCTAGTTATTTTGTGCATTAATCTTCCCTTCCAAATCTATAGTCTAGTAGTATTATCTAGTAGTAGTTGTGAGTTAAAAAGATTGAGTTGTGAGTGGGTGGTGCTTGCATTTTTCCAAGGAGGAGAGGCCGGTTAGTCCAAGGAAAGGAGCTCGGGTTTGGTGTTTGTGGAGCTTGTGCGCGCATCGTCTAGGAGGAGGTGCATCTCGTTGCAAGGACTTTGTTGCTATTGTGTTGTTTTCTCTCCATACAAGGTGGGTAAAATTCTCCATATTTCTAAAGTAGAAATGCTTGTTAGAATGAATGAATGATAGTGGTTTAATTTCCTTAAGAATAATGCTAGTATGATATTGAGACATGATGCATGGAAAATACTAATAAGAATGCATGTTTAATTGGAAAGTTAGTTTATAAATTGATTGGAATGATTATGAATAACTTGTATGTGGCTTTATTTATTAAAATTGAGTTGTGGGTAAAAATTTATCTATTCTTAAAGTAGAATTGCATGCTAGTTTAATTGGAAATTTGACGCATGAAATTGATTAAGAAAGAGCACATCTTAATTATGACTTTCTTGAATGATTGAGTGTGAACATGCAAATTGATAAGTGGTTCTATAAATTGTGATGTACATGATTTGACTAGAAGCATAGATTGATTAATGAAAACACATTTGTTACTATCAAAGAACTACACACAAAGTTAGTAGTTTGAGTTTTACCATTTCATATGTTAAATAGACCCTTTGTGTTGATATGGGGTGAATAAATTCAAATATGAGTTGTATGTAGAAAAATGATTAAAATCAGTAGATTAATGTGAAATGTATTGACAAAAAGATTAGAACACTATGAGGCAAAGAAACATCAAAAAGAGAAAAATGGTAGTGTTAGAATGTATAATTTGAATTAATGATGTAAAAATATGTTTTTATTGTTACAAAAATTATTTTGCTCACACTGATATATAAATTATGTGAAGTAGAATTAATCTGGAATTATACAGTATATTTTGATGAGAGCAAAATGAAACAAAAGCTAGTTGAACATCGAAATGTTCTAAATAACAGAGAGCATAAGTTAAAGGGAATTGAAACTATACTTATGACAACTGAGCGCGTAGCTCAAGTGGTCTTGCGGTGCGGTTGGGTTCTCTGGGTTGATCGGTTCGAATCCCTGTAACCGTATATAATTTTCCACATTTTTTGTAAACATATAGATCACCGACAGAGAGTAACAAATACCTATTTGCCCCTCTTTATAGCGCTTAGCGCATATGGCCTAGCAGCCAGTGCTGTCGGCTGTGTTCTCTGTGTGCCTGGGTTCGATTCTTGCTATCGAGAAGTATGAAAAAATATTTTTTTGGGGGTTTTTAGGTGTCCAAAAATTGTGAAAAAAATATGGTTATTCTCATAAAAATATAAGGGACTTTATAAAAATAATTTGGAGATTATTTGAATGAAATAAATCATGATTTGTGAATAAAAGGCATAAATAGAACTATGGTTCTAGATTATATACTTTGTGAAAATTATAACTTATAAGAATAAGTGAAATGAAGTGTTAGAAGACGATTTGGCAAAAAGAAATCTTGTGGTGTAGCATAATGCAATTTATGCTCACTTGAGAGTAATATGGAACAATATGAAGTGTGAATATTTGCTAGTGATGTGAAATTTTGATATGATGTGATAATTGATAAAGTATATGAAATTCATGTATAGTCATGGACTATTGAACAAGTTAGAAATCATGATTGGAAAAGAGAAATGCTATTTTGAGTATGATGACTCAACATAACGAATTTATGAATGGAAATGCTCATTTTGGAAATTGTGAATTGAAAATTGAAACAAAAGAGTAGCTAAGTCTCCCCCGCGTTGGAAATGAAATGAAATAAAATTGAAAAGAAAGACCAAGGTTGGTCATGTTGAAATGAATGAATAAGTCCGGTTTAGTGGAGAGGCTAACTCTAGAGCTTTGATTTATGTTCATGATTCTAATAAAAATTAAGGATTAGTGCATAGTGAAGATGTGATGAAAGTAGGAGAAAAACACGAGCGAGGGCCATCGGATTTGCGGCGGAGAGTATTTCACAGGTTCTTCACGATGAGTCGTGATATGACGTGGATACGGCTCCAGGGTACCGTGGCGGCGGAGAGTATTTCACAGGTTTTTCACGATGCGTCGTGACATGTAATCAAGTATCAAGTATCAAGTGAACAAGTATTAGGTATCATGTATCATGTATCATGTATCATGTATCATGTACAAGTAATCAAGTATCAAGTTTCAAGTGATCATGTTCAAGTCTTGTATTTATTACTTCTAAGTAGTACTTCATGCGCCCCGGTTTTTATCACATGGTTGCTACATTCAAACAAGTTACGTTTAGAACTAGTGGTGGATTTCTATAGGGCCGTGTACTCAGGCATCAAGTCAAGTAACAAGTACCAAGCACGAGTCACGTAATCGTGAACACGTGGCAGCAAGTAGTATCAAGCATGAATCATGTAGTCATGAAACATGGCAACAAATAGTATCAAGCATGAATCATGTAGTCATGAAACATATCAACAAGTAGTATCAAGCATGAATCATGTAGTCATGAAATATGGCAACAAGTAATGGGAAACACAGGCCCCCTTCTGAGTACACATACCTATATTGTCCACTACTAAGGTCTTCTCCTTAACTCCGGCTTGGTTATTTGTTATTATTAATCAAACAGGCATGTATGTGTCACAAACAGGTCAAGAATAACATGTCATAAACAAGTAATAAGTTCAGGTTACAAGATAAACATGTACGAGTGAAAGATAACACACAAAAGGATAAATCAACAAGATTTATAGTTCATGACAGCAAGACCATACTACAGTAAAACTGAGATTTACGTTGTTACAAACATGCAAATCTGAATCTGTTGAAAGGTCTAGAAAATAGAATTCCTGCCGAATCCAGCAAATATATACAAGTCATATAGTAATTCACAAAAACATAACTCAAAACTGAATTGAAACCAGAAAACGTGTTTAGTCAGAAATCATAAGATTGTATTCAAAGTCAGAAAAACAACATGAAAACTCACAAATTAAATCCACGAAAAATGTAGGGTATTCCCCTATATGTATAGTAATAGAAAATCAAGTTTCACAATTTTCCAACAAAAATAGAGTAGTCAAGTAAAATCGGAAAACAACAAGACACGACAGTTTTGTAAATCTGGAATCGCAAACACTACAGTACGAAAAAAGCAATATCTCATAAACCATAAATTCAAATCCAAATCCGCTGAATGGGTTAGAAAATAGATACAGTAGGCTAACTTTTATATTCAGAAATATTTTAGAGAAAGCAAATAGAATTCGGTCGAAAATTAGGTTCTTTACTGAACAGTAGTAAAATTCTGTATATATAATCTTTATTTGCAGGCATGAAAAGGTTTGTAAAACTCCTCAAATAAATCCACCAAAATTCTGAGTAAACCCCAATCAAGTATATTTGTACTTTCCAAAATATTGGATCAAAATAATACTTTTAACATCATCATAAAAATAGATTACTCTTCAGAATTCATAGAAAACAAAATCTGAAAATCTTTCAACACCACTGTAGTAAAATAGACATAACTCGCAAACCGTAAACCGAAACTGAGATCCATCAAAAGGGTTAGAAAATAGACAAAATTCTCTACAGTTCATGTTCACAAAATATGTTCAAATACTAACCTTAATAGGGTCCAAAATACTGATCAAAACAGAAAAGCCAGCAAAACTGAAATTATCTCATATGCACAAAATCCACTAGTTCACATAGAACTCATCCAAAACACAACCAAATACGAAATAGAGTATACTAGATGTCCAACAACATGATATAGGGTATTTCCAATTCCAAGACAAGTCTATCACGAATAACACGAACGAGTACAAGATAACACATGAACAACACGCATATATGCAACAAGAAGTGGTCAATCCTAAGTTATATTATGTCATGTATGTCATGAGGCAACTATGGTCAATTCATCACTATAGAGACAATATCAATAAGGGAATTCACACACAAAATTGTCTCTGGAATCCAACTATACTACAGGCGGTATTTAGTACTTGTATTTACAAAGGAATTTAATACAAGTTACTTGCCTGGAAGACGATGATGGGAACGGAGCAAAGAGCTAGAATAACGAGAATGGATTCCCGGGCAAACAAACACAACGAACGATGAGCCACGAACCACAACGAACACACGAACACGAACGGCACCACAAAAACAACTCGAGATCACACGAACCAAAAACAATCCTCGCACACTACCAAGACGACACGTGCACAGGAAAGCGCACACACACCACAACGAGAACAAAAGACAAGAGCTTCGGCCAAGGGAGACGGCACGGCAGCAGCAGCAAGGCTGCTTGTTGTTGCTGTCTGCCGACGAAGGCACGAGCACGGGGAGATGGGCTGGACTGCCGGCGATGTCGAGGCGACTGGCTGCGGGGCAGGGGCTGGCTGGCGACCGCAGGTGGCTGCAGCGGGGCAGAGATGCAGTTGCTGCAGCCTCGGCAGAAGTCGGCAGGAGGGAGACAGGAAGGCAGGGGAGGCACACGGTGCAGGAGGTGGTCATCGGAGGTAGAGGGAAGCACAGGGGAGCACTCGAGAGTTGTTGGATGGCGCTGTAGTCGGAACAAGGGGGGTTGCTGCGGCTGTTGGGTTGTTGTGGCTTCGGAAGAGGCAGCACAGCGAGGGTTCGGCGCTGGAGTAGGGCAACACATAGAGAGAAAGATAGGGTGGAAGAGAGGATGAGAGGTAGGGTATTCGGGAGGAAGGTGAAGAGGTAGGGGCGGCTGCATGGGTTTAGACGGATGGATTAAGATATATATATATAGGTATGAAAGGTTAGGGTTTGAGTGAGTAGGCGGCAGAAGGTGACTCGGGTTTGGGTAAATTGCAATCGGGTGTGGGTATAATCTTTGGTCTTCCCCCGGATCCGGTGAAAAAAATCTTTATCATTGGGTTTAGGGGATTCTTAAAAAGGGTATTAACGGGTTTGGGTAAGCTTAACGGGTAGTGGGAAATTAATGAAATGGGAAATGGGTTAATGTGTAAATAGGTGAATTAGAAAGTAAATGGGTAAATGGGTCTGTTAGGGTTTTAATGGGTTTAATAGAAAACCAATAAGAAGAGTAAAAATTTCTAATAAAATATAATTTACAAAATAATGTAATTTACATTACAAAATATAATTTACTTAAAATACTACAAATACAGTTAGTAAATAAAGTGAATGTTTAATAACCAGTCAAAAATATTAATAATAATAACAATAATAATAATAATAATAATAATAATAATAATAATAATAATAATAAATAAAAATAATAGTAATAATAATAATACTGAATAATAATAATAAATAAAAATAATAGTAATAATAATAATACTGAATAATAATAATAACAACAACATTAATAGGGTTTGTATAATATAAAAATCGTTTGAAAATAACAATATATACAATTAATGAAAAGAGATGGATTTTAACAGGAGATACAAAGTATTTTTGAAATAAAATGATTTTAAGAAAACAAAAATTTTTATAAAGAACCCAAATCCACATAATAGACCCAAAATACCAAAATACAGGAAACAAAAAACAGGGGTTACAAGTTTAAATTCCTCGTAACTTTATACAAAAATGAAGTAAGATTCTGGATGTGCTACAAATTACATGTGTTTGGAATTCGGGGCGTTACAATGATAACTACCATGGGGCGTTAAGCTGGGCCTCCTCCTCCTCATCTGTCCCACAGCCGAGCGGCCACTCAAGGGTCGTAACAGCCGCGAGTCAACGATAGTAGGGACCAGCTCCGAGCGCCTCTCATTTGGTCGCACGAAGGTTCGATCGCCCAGCAGATTCAGACCTTCGAAATCTCATCAACAACCGTTAGGATGAGGAGGACCTCCGCCATTGCATCAATCGCTCCAGAAACGGGGAGGGTCAAGCGGGTCATCCCTCGAGCCACAGTCATCACTCCCCTCACAGGCCAGAGGGAGCGAGGCCGCTCTCCTAGGAACCAGCAGATCCCAAATGGTCCCAGAAAGGAAGGGGGCCATGTGACTAGAGCCGAGTTCCAGGAGTTTTTGAACGAGGTCCTCCAAGCTCTCCGAGGGGGAGTGATAGATGACCACTACTCGGACAATCCTCGCATCGGAAAGACCGAGAACAAGGAGTCCTACGGTTTGACCCGATCCAAGGGACGAGAAGATGCAGTCCTCAAACAAATGTAGGAGATGGAAGACTGACTCACCTAATTAGGGAATGCGAGAGGCAGTCAAATAGGGGGTACCGCCCGGTCCGGCCTCCCTTCCCCTTCTACATCCTCGAAGCCCCAATCCTGAGGAGCTTCAAACCCCCCACGTTCGAGACTTACAATAGGGAGTCAGATTCAGCAGATCACATTGAGGGGATCAAAACACTCATGAAGATTCACAGTGCCTTGGATGCCCTGCTTTGCCGCGCATTCCCTGCCATGCTGCGAGGCTCCATGAGAGTATAGTACTCTGGACTAGCCCCTTGCTCAATCTTCTCTTTCGACCAGCATAAGGATATTTTCCTCGCCCATTTTGTGACTAGCTGTAAGGCCGAAAAGATGAGTGCCTTCTTGCTCGATTTAAAGCATAAGGATGGGGAATCCTTCCGATACTTCATTTAGAGGTTCACTGCGGAGGCCTGGTCCATCTCCTCCCTGGATGCCGAGGTTGTGAAAGCTACCTTTAGGCACAACGTCGGACATGACCTCTTGAAGACCTCGCTAGCTAAAAAACCTCCTGCAAAATTTCCTGACCTTCTGCTCTGAAATGAAAAATACATCCAAGACGAAGAGGCCTTGCATCCAAGGGCAAAAAAAATCCCCTACCAAGGGAACAAAGTAAAATGGATAGCTCTAAGGCATCGAATAAGTCTCAGAAAGATGCCTTCGGACAAAGAAGTCCTTCCCCAGTGCCCTGGTTCGAGAAGTTCACTCCGCTCAACGCGAGTGTCTTCGCTATCCTTATGGAGGTGGAAGAAAATGGGTTGATACGACACCCCCCTCAGTCAAACACCGGGAACAAGAAGAGGGACGGAAGTTTCTACTGTCGGTATCACCAGGACCATGGTGATGAGAGTGATAATTATCGGGTGCTGAAAGAAGAAATTGAAGCCCTTATGCATAGGTGATACTTGTCTAAATTCACTTGTAAAGACCAAAGAACATCTCCCCCTTCTCATGGGCCTAATAAGCTTCCGTAGACAGACTCCGAAAGAACGGTCATCATCCATTGTATACATGGAGGGCCGACAAGGGGAGATTCCAACTCTTCCCGTAAGGCATTTGTCAGGGAGGTTAACTTTGTCCATAATTGTCCTCCTCCATGTGGTCACAGACTCTATGTCTAGTTCTCAGATGAAGATCTTGAGGGTGTCCAAATTCCTCATTGTGATGCCTTAGTAATTAGCCTCGGTTTGGCGAACCGTGAAGTTCGACACATCCTCTTGGACAATGGCAGCTCTACCAACATCTTTTTCCTCACCGCCTTCGAGGGGTTGAAGTTATCCCAAGAAAGGTTAAAGCTTACTGGCTACACCATCCATGGCATCTCTGGTGCTCCGGTCCAAATAGAGGGGATCATTACCATGGATGTTAGTGCAAGAAAATCCCTGGCCACCCGAACCGAGCTAATGGACATCATGGTGGTTCACATCAAAGCAGCCTATAACATCATTCTCGGGCATCCTAGTCTTGCATCTCCCCGAAGGCCGGGGTCAGAGTCGTGAAGGGAAATCGAGAGGCCGCCTGAGCGTGCTATACAGCCAAAGTGGGGTCTCAGTACTTCCTCTCGATGTGGTTGAACTCCCCAGTGATAGAAGTTTGATTGGTTATGAGTCAATCGATGAACTAGAAGAGACACTTTTCTCCAAAGCAGACGAGACCAAGTGGTTTCAAGTGTGCACGGCCTGCCTTCCGGTCTCAAAGAGGAGAACATCAATTGCATCTGATGGAATCAGGACTTGTTTGTCTGGACCCCCTCAGACATACTAGGCATCTCGAGGGAACTGGTCATGCACAAGTTGAGTGTTAATCCGGGTTCTAAACTGGATCAGCAGCGGCGCCGAAAGTTCATGCCCAACCGATAGCATGCAGTAAAGGAAGAAATCGAGAAGCTCCACTCCGCCCACTTTATCCAGGAGATCAACTACCCAGAGTGGTTGGCGAATATTGTGATGGTGGGAGAGTCTAACGGCAAATGGATGATCCGTATCAACTTCACGGACCGCAATAAAGCGTGTCCGGAAGACCCTTTCCCTTTTCTGAATATCGATGCCCTGATTGATGCGACATCAGGCCACAAACTCTTCAGCTTTATGGATGCCTTCTCTGTCCACAACCAGATCTTGATGTTTCCTCTGGATATTCCGAAGACATCTTTCGTAATAGATCAGGGACTCTACTGCTATTGGGTGATGCCCTTCGGCCTAAAGAGCATGGGAGCCACCTAGCAGAGGTAGGTGAACAAGGTCTTCAAGGAACAAATTGACCGAAACATAGAGGTGTATGTGGATGACATGCTCGTCAAGAGCCTAAAGGGTGGACACCACGTGAAGGACCTCGAGAAGACCTTCAGTGTCTTAAGGAAGAATAACATGAGACTTAACCCGTTTACATGCACCTCCGGCATCACCTCAGGAAATTTCTTGAGATTCATGGTCAGCCAACGAGGAATAGAGTTGAACCCAGTAAATATTCAAGCCATCCTGGACCTGGCCCCTCCTACAAAGAAGTTCAGAGGCTTATGGGCCGACTGGCCGCGATTAGGCAGTTTCTCTCGAAATCCGGAGAGAAATCCCTTCCCTTCTTTACGGCCCATCAAGGAGAAAAGAACTTTGAGTGGGGAGAGCCCCAACAGCAGGTCTTCGTCCAGCCGAAGGAGTATCTCACCCACCCCCTTCTGTTAAGTAAACCCGAGCCGGAAGAAGTCATTTATCTCTACTTTGCAACATCCGGGCATGCCCTCAGTGCAGTCCTGGTTCGAGGAGATGATGGAGTGTAGAAACCCATGTACTATGTGAGCAAAGTGCTCCACGATGTCGAGCTCCGTTATGCCAAAATAGAAAATGTAGCCTACGCCTTGGTTATGGCAACACAAAAGCTTCGTCCCTACTTTTAGGCCCATTCCATCCAAGTGCTCATGGACCAGCCTCTGAAGTAGGTTCTTAACCAGTCGGAGAACTCCGGTTGATCAAATGTTCCATCAAGCTCAGTCAGCACAATATTGATTATAAGCCGAGAACCGCTATTAAGGGTCAGGCACTCGCCGACTTCATCACCGAGTGAACTATCCTCGAACCATCTGAGGTTCAGAAGGAACAACCATTATGGGAGCTCTATGTGGCTGGTTCCTCCTGTGAAAAGGGAAGCAGTGCAGGCGTGATGCTGAACGGTCCGGACAGCTTCGTCCTCCAATACTCCTTGCGCCTTAACTTTCGAACCCCCAACAATGAGGCCGAGTATGAGGCACTAATTTTCGAACTCCTCCTAGCTTGCAAAGCCAGGGCAAAACGGGCCAAGGCCTTCAGTGATTCTCAACTTGTGGATAACCACGTCGGACTACTCTTGGCAGACTTCGAGGAAGCTTCAGTCGTCTGAATCCCTATGGAGCAGAACAGCTAGGCTGATGCATTATCTATGTTAGCGTCATCTTCCTTTGAGGGTATCGATTGCACGGTGCTAGTAAAGGTCCTCGTCCGACCCAACATCGACAGGGAGAACCCTGACATTCCTTGCATCGAACCCCCTACACAATCGGCAACATGGATGGAAACAATAATGAACTTTCCAAGGAATGGTGAACTGCCATAGGAACCATCCGAAGGGCAGAAAACCCAAGTCAAGGCTAAGAGATTTGTACTCATCGAATGGGTACTGTTCAAGCGGTTATACACAAAGGCTGACGAACGGCCATACCTCTGATGTTTGGCCCCCGAGGAATCCCGATATGCACTCGAAGAAATGCACGAGGGAGTCAGTAGCTGCCACATGGGTAGCAGGTTGCTCGCGAGGAAGATCCTCAACCATGGATATTACAAGCCAACTCTGCTACAGGACGCGCAAGACCTCGTCCAAAAATGCTGTCCATGTCAAAGGTTCTCCTTCATTAGGCATGTCCCTCAGGCCGAACTCAAATTGCTGGCTCGCCCAGCTCCCTTTACCATGTGGGGGATGGATCTGGTCGGACCGTACCCTAGAGCAACGGGTCAGCGATGCTTCCTGATTTTTGTCATTTATTACTTCACGATGTGGGTCTAAGCAGAGCCTCTATCTTTGATCACCAAACATCAAGCGTAGCAGTTCTTCTGGAAGAACATCGTTTGCAGTTTGGGATCCCCTGAATTCTAATCACTGACAATGGTACTAAGTTCACGGGCAAAGGGTTCCTCAAATTCTGTGCGGATCTAGGAATCCTGCAGAGGTTCTCTTCTATCTCGCACTCCCAATCCAATAGGCAGGCCGAGAATGCCAACCACCAAATCCTGGAAGGCCTTAAAAAGTGACTTGACAAATTCCCTACAGGATTGTGGGTCTACGAGCTACCTAGCGTGCTTTGGTCATACCGAATGACGAAGAGAATTTCAACGGGCAAATCACCTTTTAACCTCACATTCGAAACTGAAGTTGTCATCCCTTCGGAGGTTGGACAGTCGTCACATCGGATAATGAGCTTCAAGGAGGACGTGAACTCAAACGGCATCAGGGCTAACCTGGATTTCCTCGATGAAGTGCGAAAGAGGTCGGCTATCAGAAGAACATCTACCAGTAAAGGGTAGAGCGGTTCCATAATAAAAAGGTTCGGCCAGCTAATATCAAGGAGGGCGACCTGGTACAAGAGAGGCGTGAAATTTCCAAACCAAGCAAGAAGGGGAAACTAGCTCCCAACTGGAAAGGCCCATTCATGGTCTCCAAAGTGGTTCGCCCGGGATTTACCAACTAGAAGACCTAGGGGGGCAGGGTGATCAAGAACCCTTTGGAATGCAGAACACTTAATGAAGTTTTATGAGTGCCCTTAATGCTCCAGGCTTGTAATAAGACCTAAAAAGTTGGTGGACGTAATAAGCGCTCATCTATTGGTAGCAAATGAATAAAATTTCATTTCAATTCAACAATTTTTCGAACTTTGTCAAATTCGAGTCAACTTCAGCCCAGATCTCGTCCCTCGACGTGGTACTTCAAGTCACTCGCGAGTTTTCCTCGCTAAGTCACCTCTAGGCATGGTCCTCCGGGTCACTCGAGTTTTCCTCACTAAGTCATTTAGTCCCGGGTCTCGTCCCTTGGCGTGATACTCCGGGTCTCTCACGAGTTTTCCTCTATAAGTCATTTTGTCCCGGACATCATCCCTCGGCATGATACTTCGGGTCACTCGAGTTTTCCTCGCTAAGTCAATTAGTCTTGGGCTTCGTCCCTCAGCATGGTACTCTGGGTCACTCGAGAGTTTTTCTCGCTAAGTCATGTAGTCCCATACCTCGCCACTCAGCGTGGTACTCCATGTCATTCGCGAGTTTTCCTCGATAAACCAGTGAGGCCCAAACCTCGCCCTCCAGCGTGGTACCACAGGTCACTCACAAGTATATTTTTGCTAAGTTACTCAGCCCGTGCCTCGCCCCTCGCTCCTTGCCCTTCGGCAAAGCAATCCGAGTCACTCACGCGCTATTCCAATAAGGTGGTTCAATCTACCCCTTGGGGCTTTGCCAAGTTATTCGATGAACAAGTCCGAACAGGTCATATATAAAAGAAAGAAAATCTTTTATTGAATAGAAGATAATCACAAGATAGACGGTGGCCAGTCCGCAATTGGTAAATCAAAACACAATGAACAAGCAAGAAACAATACCTAGGTCCTCCTAAATATTAATAGGCTAGCGCCAGTTACCCCCAGCTGTCAGCATGTGGTAGGAGCACCGAGTGTGAGCATCGGCGATGAAATGAGGACTGCTGATTCTAGAAGAATGCTGGAAGAACTTCACAAGTACGAGAAGCCCAACCCAGGATAAATATCTCCAAGTTCCAGAAAAGAGCACCAGTCCCTTCGGGCCTTGGCCCTCGAAACACGGCATAGATTTACCTAAATTCCACGATGATGCACCTTTCCTGTTTCATCTCAGATCCTGGAACCCAAGTTAAATCTCCCCAAGTTCCACACCGGGACACTGATTCCCTCTGAATCAGACCCTCGAACTGCGGGATGAATCCTCCCTGACTCAGCTTCGAGGCATCCATCTACGACTATCTCGACTCTCGGATTGTCATTCGAGGTACTCACTAAAAGACTCATCACGATCATTCAAAAAAGCACAACCGTGAGAAAAATGCTTAGCAAAATCAGGAAATTTATAGGCCTCTTATGAGATACTTCATAATTACTATGAAACCCACATGCAGAGATCTCAGCCCTCTATCTCCACTCAGTGGTTAAGATGAATGGGTGTTTCAGATCCCAAGACAAGAGAATGTTTCAACTTCCAAGACGAAAGCTGCCATGATTCCCACAAAGTGTGATGTTAAGCCAACCGACGTGATAGCTCACGTGATGACCAAAACATTAAAAAAAAGGAATGGGACCCCCACCGCTGAGAGCCTAGCTCGCCGCTCAACCCTCGACTTGGTAGTCCATGTGGCACGCAGACCCCCTTAGATCGAACCTATCCCCCGGTGCAATAATCAAAGTCACTCGCAAGTTATGGAAACCCCAACACGAAAATTCGAAATAAGGAAGTTCACTTCAAATTAATTTTATTCATTTCAAAGAAAAATTATAAGGGAAGGCAGTGGCCAGTCTGCGATAAGGAGGAGACAAATTAAAACCTAGAACCTACGCTTGGGAAGGAGGTCCCTGTCCAATTAAAACCTAGAACCTACGCTTGGGAAGGAGGTCCCTGTCCAATGTTGGGGTTGAGAAGAGCCCCTTCGGTTTGAGCAGCGGAGTTATCGGGATCATGTGTTGCAAAACACTCTCCCCCCCTAAGGTTCCTCTCTGATAGGCTAAGCTGGCTCGCCCAGCTCCATATCTAAGGAAAAGCCACGGAGGTCGAGATCCGATTACTTAGCCCCAATATGCTTGGGGGCATGGTTGAACCCTTCATCCTGACCTCGGATGATACGATGGAGGGCATTCACCTTCATATGTCTCTCTTTTTCCGGTCACACCAGCTTTTCCTTAGCCATCTCCTCTTTCTCTTGGGACAGTTCTGCTCGAGCCTTTTTCTCTTTCGCCAGATCCGCCTTTAGCTCCATCATCATCTACCGGAGACCGTCGTTCTGTCTCACGATCTCCTTCCGACCAGCCATAGCAAATAAAGCCCGTTGAAAGAGCACCTCGTGTCTCTGCCTCAATTCGCCCTAATTGATGGCCGCCTACAAGAAACAAGGAATATACTTCTGCAAAATTATAACACCCCGGGCCCCGCTCAAACAAATTCTAACAACTGCCCACCACAGGCTGCCTCTTAAAAGGTGTCATGACTAGTTGGTGTCTCTTGATCATAGGCTTCCTAATATATATACACACACAATCCTAACTCACCTTCAATGTGGGACTATGTCACCACCACCTGCCATGAACACCATGGCCCCAGAGTAATTAATTCATTCTTTCCATATGCTCTGTACACACACTGCCAAATCTATAGGCACATCTAACCATGAATTAATTACTAAACCCACCATGAAGCCCACCACGAAGGCCGATCTCATACTGGGTATTACATACACCCCACCTTAAGAACTCAGCGTTTCCGCTGAGCCCGGGACCTGCAAGCTGATACAAGATCACCTTTCTAGTCGATATGGAGTGGAGTACCCTGCTAGCGTACTGTCCCTGGTCTCTCTACCAGCGTACTGTCTTCAGCTACATCTCACCCACTCTTACCCATAATCAATGTCAAAAATTGGCTCTGATACCATTTGTAACGCCCCGGACCCCGCTCAAACAAATTCTAACAACTGCCCACCACGGGCTACCTCTCAAAAGGTATCATGAATAGTTGGTGCCTCTTGATCATAGGCTTCCTAGTATATACACACACAATCCTAACTCACCTTCCATGTGGGACTAAGTCACCACCACCTACCATGAATACCATGGCCCCATAGTAATTAATTCATTCTTTCTATAGGATTTATACACACACTACCAAATCTATAGGCCCATCTAACCATGAATTAATTACTAAGCCCACCATGAAGCCCACCATGAAGGCCCATCTCATACGGGGTATTACAAAAATAAAATGAAATAAAAGGGTAGGAGAACTCAATGTGTCAGTAATAAACAAACACCCTCATGAGAACGAAAGCTTGAGCTCAACGGGCGTAAACCTCCTCCTCCGAATCTTTCTGCATAACCACTCTGGTGCAGGGAGTAGCAAGGTGGTCGACCACCTGCAGAGGATTAAGACGCTTCGCCCACAGGTCTGCATCCGCCATGGACCAAGAAGGCACCCACACTTTCGACGATGAAGGTGGTTTCGGAGGTGGAAGGCTTCACCACTGCCTCAGCCGCCTTGGCCTTCGGGGGCTTAGGATTTTTAGATTTCTTCCTCTTCGAAAGTTTTTCAGACTTCGAAGAAGCAGGACACTTCAGCGTCTTCACCTTCAGAGCCGCACGCCTCTCCTTCAAAATCGCATCAATCACCATGCTTATATGCGGAATGAAGGCAAGACAAGGAGGAAACGTAAAATTGAAAGTGAGATAAATAAATAGAAATGAGAATAAGAGAATGTATTTATAGGGGAAAGGAGACGTACCTCGTTGGTGATATCAAATGCCACACTCCCCCCCCCCTCTTCTGTCATTCAATCAAGATCAAGATGATCGAACGGCCAGCACGTATCCCCTCCTCTTCACTTAGGGGTGGTTTGGTTGGATATTAAAAAAAAATAAGAGAGTGATCAACACTGTAGCAAAAGTAATTACTTGAAAACAAATTATGAAAATAGTTTTGATTGGATATAGGTTTACTGTAGTAGGAATAGTAAAATCACGGAAAATAGCTTTGTTTGAGTTGTAAGAACATTGTATCAAAAGTAATTTAAAACACTTTTTGACTTTTTGTATTACATGAAATTAATCACAATTAATTAGGGCTTAATCATAAACATATTAGGGCTTAATCTTAATTAGGGCTTAATCTTAAACTGATTAGGGCTTAGCCTTAATTAGGGCTTAATAAAATTAATTATGGCTTAATCTCAATTAATTATGGCTTAATCTTAAACTAAACGATTTGGGCTGAATCTTAACTTAATTAGGGCTTAATCTTAATCTTAATTAGGACTTAATCTAAATTAGGGAAATTAATTAGGGCTTCATCTTAATTAGGGAAATCAATTAGGGCTTAATGGAAATTAAAAGCACACTGTACCGATTCACATATGTAGTCAACATGAAGGGAGGATTTTTAGTCTCACATCGGCTAAGGAGTGTGAGAACTTTATGTTTAAATAGGATTTCGTGTCTAAAAAGAAGATAAAAGCAACTTCATTAGTGGAGAGAAAGGGTGAGAGAAATAAATGATTATATTATTCATGAACAATGAACTTCCAAGTGTTTTCAGAGCAAAACTTCAAATTTGAAAATTGGGCTAAAGTACACATTTGCGTTTTACTGTAGCTACAGTAATACGCAAAAGAAAACTCCTACAACTCCATATGCAGCCAATCAAAGCACTACTGCAGTCCACTTCCTTGGATTTGATTTCTCGCAGCAACTTTACTGGCATCCAAACCACCCCTTAAGTGAAGGGGTATTTTCAGGAGTTTGCCAAAAATACCCATTCACTCAATCTCACAATCTCCCTCTCTCTTTCACCAAAAATACCCCTCTCTGTCTCATGCTCCTCCCCTCCCAACTCTCTCTCTCTCTTCAAATCCGAACTCCCACGGTGTCTCCTTTTCGAATTGCCTCAAGCTCCTCCTCCTCCAATCACCTCAAGCTCCTCCTTATCATCCAATACCGCACCTCCTCCTCCTCCAATCGCCTCAAATTCGCCGTTAAACTCCGTACATAGTAACCGCTCCATGCATCACCGACAACATCTATGCCGTTAAACTCCGTATTGTGCAAGGTAATTGAAAACCCTAGCTTTGTATGATTGTTAATTATTACTTGCAAAATTAAAATGTTTGTATAATTGTTAATTGTTGTGAGAATTTTGGACTAGAATATGGATTGATCGGTAATTGTTGTTATTGGTAATTTTTTCCAATTTGGTTAATACTGTTTGATCAAATTGAAGAAGATTGTTGTAGTGTATTTCGGTTTGGTTAATACGGTTTGGTTAATTGTTGTAAGTGGAGGTACATGTACACAACCTACAAGAAGAGGCTCCGGTGTATAGAGAGGACCTCACCTTTTATGAAGTAACCATAGAAACTATATCGATATAATTAGTGTACTGCAAATAGTTGTCGAGATTGATATGAGTAGTGCATTGAGATGAGTCGAAGGCACGATTATATTTTGTTTGAACAAGTAGTGTATTGAGATGTTTTTTTAATTGTTTATGTTTGATTAATGTGACTACTTAACGAAGATTATGATCAGATTGGATAATTATTCGTCAACTTTAAGAATATTGTTGTATATGTATGCATGGATATAAGTAGTGTATAGAGATGTTGTCGAGATTGATATGAATAGTGTATTGAGATGAGTTGAATTTATAACGTTTGATACTCTAGAGCAAACAGATAATTTTTATGTCAATTATGCTAGATGTGGGGTGTTTCCAAATGCGTAAAGGTGGAAATATATTAAAGAGAACCAAGGTAGTTGATAAGTCATATAGATGTAATAAAGTCGGGGCGTCGCCTAGTCAGCCTAATGATGTTTAGGCAGGGAACTACTAGTAGAATAAATTGCAAAGCTTTTGTTCATGTCAAACTAAACGAAATAACTAATTCATGGATTTTTATTCATTTTATGAATTACACAATCGTGTATTTACTTCACCCGATAGAAGACATTTGTTGCCCCAGAATCGTAGTGTGTCATAATCCAATAAAATAATAATGGATGAACTTTCGCAAGGTAGTAATCCTATGTGAAAACAAATTCATTCTTTGAAAGTTTTAGTGGAGATCACAGTAAAATGAGATTCATCGAAACCATTGCTAGAAATCATACGAGTGACTTGATGGAAACTATTAAATGTCACAATGGGCAAATGTTCATTGATTTTTTCACATTGCAAAAACAAAAAAATCCTTTATTTGATTATGATTTCGAGCAAGATGACGATGGACGATTGTCTCAATGTATTTGGGTGGATGATATTGTTAGGATGAATTATGAAGTGTTTGGTGATTTAGTTTCCTTTGATGCTACACATAGTATGAACGGCTATGAAATGTTATTTATTCCATTTGTTGGCATAAACCATTATTGGCAATCACTTTTACTAGGTTGTGGATTCATTCCAAATGAGAAGACTTCATCATTTGTATGGTTATTTGAAAAATGGTTCGGAGTAATGAAATGTGCTCCACCAGACATGGTGACAGATCAAGATCGTGGGATAGGTACTGCAATCCAAAAAGTTTTCCCTCAAACTCGTCATAGGTATTGCATTTGGCATATTTTGGATAAGTTACTGCAGGAGGTGCATATAATGAATCAACCTGATAAGTTTAGAGATGCTTTTCAAAGAAATATCTGGAATTCTTATTTGATAGATGATTTTGAAGCCAAATGGAAATCATTGCAAATGGAATATGAAGTTGAAAATAATAAATGGTTGAATGATCTATCTGAAATTCGGGAGTAATGGGCCCTCGTCTATGCAAGATTTAAATTTTTGACCGACATGTTGAGTAGCCAACGGAGAGAGGGGATGCATTCTTTCTTGAAGCTTCATACTCAAAAGAAGTACTCGTTACATGAATTTGTCATAATCTTCGATAGAGTCTTAGCAAGGCAAAGAGAAGATGAACTTAAAGAAAATTATCGTAATCGTGAGAAGAAACCAAAATTAAAGACTCGATAGCCTATAGAGGAACAAATGGTGTGAGCCTACATATTGAAGATGTTCTATAAATTCCAACAGAAAATTCATTCAAGCTAATTATATAATGTGAATCCATTGGGAGAATTTGAGACAGAGGCAAATGCATATTATTTTTTGAAGCTTTGTGGAAAATCAAAAACGGAGAATGTGGTAACTTACTCCAAAAGCCGCCAAATGGCTAGTTGTCCATGATACTTGTTTGAATTCATAAGAATTCCTTGCAAACATATTTTTGTAGTTCTTAGGTACAAAAATCATAATGAACTACCGAAGAAATGTATTAAAAGAAGATGGATTCGGGATATCATGAGAAGAAGCTATACCAACATTGATGATGGAACTAACAGGAATTATGCTTCTTGCTATTATGAGTTGAATAATTATGCAAAACAAATGGTTTATCTTGGATTAGCTTCCAATGAAAGATACGAATACATGCTCGACCACATGCTCAAGCGTATTGAAGGCGTTCATCTTGTGCAACCCGAATGTGGTGGACAACCCAAAGGTAGTAGAATTCAAACCGAAGGCAGTGCACAACCCAAAGGTAGTGGACATGCATATGAAAAAGACGTGAATATGTCTCAAGTTTCTGTGGTCGAGCCTCGTCAATGCAATACAAAGGAAATGCCTAGTGGGAAGAGATTGAAGCCGATAAGAAAGAAGTTGAAACGAAAACCTAGACGGAGTCATGCTTGCGGTATGTGGGGAAAAAAGATGATTCAAGAAATTGCCCAAACAAATTTAGTAGTTAAAATATCTCTTTTTTAGTTGAAATGTTTATAACGCGATTAAGTCAATCTTGACTAACTCAATCTTGCTTTTTTTAGTTGATGTTGATAGGTAAAACTTGACTAACTCAATCTTGTCATTTGTTTAGTGGTACCATTGCACAAGAATTGGATCAAACCGGTGAAAAAAGTCCTAAAGATGCTTCCAATGATATGAACTGAGGTATGGAGATAAATTTGTAGTAAACCATACTTATACTTTTTATTGTTTATGTAATTGTTATTGAATTGATATTGTGTATATAAAATTCTGTAAATAGACTTATAAATACTTTTTTTCCTTTGTTTGGGGATCAAGACTTTTTATGTTTTAAGTGTATGTTACAGGTTTTGATTGAAACATGATCAGGTAAAAGGAAGTTTGATCATGGTCTTCAACAATAATTATAATGCTAAATGTGTATATTGTGTATGTAATTGTTTTTTAACACTTTTTTTGGAATTGTAATTGAAGTATTTGGTGTCAACTTTTTGTTGTTATTGTTGTTATTGTTATTATTGTAAGTGGAATTGTAAATGGTTTTGAAGGTGTTCTTCACATTGTGGTTGTTATTGATGTTATTGTTGTTATTGTTCTTGTTGTTAGTTGATTAGGGAGTTGATTAGGGATTTGTAATTGAAGTATTCGGTGTTGATATTTAAGTTATTTGATTGTGAGCTGGTTGTGAGTTGATGTTATTGGTTTGGGTTATTTTGATGCTTCAATGTGATGAATTACGCATGATTGGTAGTTTAATGAATTAACAACTGAAGTTGATTGGTTGTGAAATAATGATAATTTCTATTGCAGTTATTGATGATGTTGTCTCTGTTGGAATTTTTATTTGATCAATGTGTAACATAACCCATTATTGCAGATAACTGGTTAGATTAAGTCAACCCGTTATCCCCAATAATGGGTTAAGTTAAAGAATTCAAACAAAGAAACCTAATTTCTTCAAAAAAAATCTACATAACCTAACCTGTTATCTCTAAATAACGGGATAGATTATCTAAACATGTTATCTCCTACAATGGGTAAGTTGAAGATTTCAAATAGGGAACTTGAATTTCTTTTTAAAATCCACATAACCTAACTCGTTATTAGAGATAACGGGCAAAGTTGATGAATTCTAACAGAGAAATTGAATTTCTTCAAAAAAATCCACATAACCTAACATGTTATTGGAGATAGGTTAACTTCTTCATGTTCTTGGAATTTGAAAATCTAATTTCTTCACTTCATTAAAAAGTAAAATAAATTTAAAAATGAAGAATTTTAAATTTTAAAAAAAAATTATAAACTTTAAAAAATAAAAAAATGAAGTTGTGTTCGTGAAAGAGAAGTTAAGATATGTTACAACGAGATAGAGAGTGTTACAGCCAGATAAAGAGTCACATGCAATCTAAAAAAGTTATGTTCTTTACTGTTAAGATGTAAGGGTTGTTGATTCTTGATTTTGATGATCACAACACAGTGCAACATGTGTCTATGTTATACAGCTGACATTGCAGTGCAGAGACTAAAGACAATTATAGCTGAACAAACAAACAAGCTCAAACAGATACAGATGAAGAAGACAAGGATCAAAGATTCAATTCAAGACTCAAGACTCAAGACTTCAAGCTCAAATGTGTTATCTTATTTTATCTTGTAAACATTGTATTTTATTTATTGTTGAGTCTTAGTCAGATGTAAAGCCTTGTCAACACACACACACACATACTCAAAAATTACATAATGTGTGTCTTTTAAAAACCCCAAAAATAAGTCAAAACAATTTGAAGAATTTTAACTTTTAAGTACCAGTCGACTTAAGCTTTAGCCAGTCGACTGATAAGTACAAAACTGTTTAAAATTATTCAAACTCTGATCAGTCGACTCATATGGCAACCCAGTCGACTGTTCGAGAGCTTTTGATCGTTTTCTGTTTCTCAAAATCAAATTTTTTCAAAATCAAAAGTTCTGATCCGTTGGTTGACAGTTATGTAACTGCTTTCCAACGTTCAGGGAATCAAAACTCCTTATATAGAGTTTCATATCTCACAAAAAAGAATAACTTGATTTTCAATACATCCGAGCATTCTTGTGAAAAACTTTTCAAGAGATTTTCTGTGAGAAACAAAGCCTTCAAAGTTCATACACTTTGGTTCTCTACATTCAGTCCAGTATAGCATTGATTTCGCTCTGGACTGAGTATAGAAGTCAACCTTGTGATTTAGCCTAGTGCATCAACACATACACCAACAAGGCTATAGGTTGATTGTAAAAATTCTTCTTGTACTTTTGCTCTCGGTTGGAGAGTGATTGTTGACTCTTGGTTGTAGAGTCGGTGTCTTTTTCACTCTTGGTAGTAGAGTGGGTTGCTTTCTCTGGTTGAGAGAAAGGACTACGGGTTAGACAAAGTTGTTGTCGTAACGCCGTAGGGTATTCTTGTAATTTTTCAAGAATAGTGGAAATCTCAAGTGGGTTGTTTGGGGACTGGATGTAGGTCGGGAGGACCGAACCAGGATATATCTTGTGTACTCTGTGTTTGATTATCTTGTGTTTGCATTTACTTTTGCTTAATTAAGTTCTGCAAATCCTGTCTGGCCAGTCGACTCAGCTTCGTATCAGTCGACTGATCAGTCCTGTATTAGTTGTTCTCTTTGTTACATCAGTCGCCTGCCTTATCTATAAGTCGACTGCATCGAGAGTTTAAGTTTCTTTTATTTTGGCTATATCAGACGACTGGTTCACCACTAAGTCGACTGTGCCGAGAGAAATTTTTTATTCCGCAATTTATTTTTGATAAACACTATTCACCCCCCCCCCCCCCCCCTCTAGTGTTTGTTGCTTAGCCTACAGGATCCAACAAGGGTTAGGGTTGGAGGTGGGTATAAGTTGGAAGTGTTAGAGTTAGAGTTAGGGTTAGGGTTAGGGTTCGTTAAAGTGAACTTCGGAGGATTAAAGCAAAGATGGGAGGGTTAAAGTAAAGATGCAAGGGTAAAGATCGGAGGCGGGACACATTTCGTAATTTTAACTTCATAGGGTTAAAGCGAACTCGTTCAAATTTTTGTCTATAAGCTGTTGATGATGGAAGTGTCTTCAAAAAATTTTAATACAATTCATCTTCAACTTGACCCGTTATTGTAGACAACGGGTTAGGTTAAATTTTAACTCGTTGTTTCCAATAACGTGTTAAGTAGAAGATGAATTTGTTCAAATTTGTTAGTCAAAATAAGTAAAACTTCAACAACAAAAAAGGATAATATAGAGAGGGATAACCCCTATATAACTTATATAACTAGTATATCTAATATCACATATACATTTGTTTCTTTCCTAACGTAAACAAACCACTCGCTTTTTATATGGAATCGGATTTTAGGCTAGAATAAATCTTCGAAAGATATTAAAGATATAAACAATCAAGTTTTTATTTCAAATCTTCTACTTAAC
Organism: Hemerocallis citrina; assembly: GCA_017893485.1. Taxonomy (NCBI): domain Eukaryota; kingdom Viridiplantae; phylum Streptophyta; class Magnoliopsida; order Asparagales; family Asphodelaceae; genus Hemerocallis; species Hemerocallis citrina. The sequence goes on from CM030359.1 coordinate 157,926,797, forward strand.
CCGTTATTGGAGACAATTGGTAAGTTAACTTAACCCTATGTTTCCAATAACAGGTTAAGTAAAATATGAATTTGTTCATATTTGTTAAAAACAATAAAGTCTTTGTTTCACATCTTCAACTTAACCAGTTATTAAAGACAACGGGTTAGGCTAACTTAACATGTTGTTTCCAATAACTGGTTAAGTAAAAGATGAATTTGTTCAAATTTGTTAAAAATAATCAATTCCCTGTTTCAAATCTTCAACTAAACCCGTTATTGGAGACAACAGGTTAGGTTAACTTAACCAGTTGTTTCTGGTAACAGGTTAAGTAGAAGATAAATATGTTCAAAATTATTAAATCACTCAAGTCTCTGTTTCAAATCTTCTACTTAGCCCGCTATTAGAGACAACAGGTTAAGTTAACCTAACTTGTTATCTCCAACAACGGGTTAAGTTGAAAATGAATTTGTTCAAATTTGTTAAAAAAACAATTCAGTCTTTGTTTGAGTTTTTCAACTTAATCCGTTATTGAAGATAAAGGGTTAAGTTAACTTAACTTGTTATCTCCAATAACGGGTTAGGTTGAAAATTGAATAATAAATTTAAACACAGATTCAACAACATCAACAACTGCAACAACAATAACAACAACAATGACAACAACTTCGTATATACATTCACATTCAATCATCACATTCTCATCTCATTCAAGCAATTTCCATAACCAACAATCATCACATCATCATCCAATCGCTAAGCATAATTTATTCAATAACCAACAATAACAACAAAAACAACAATAACTATATTAATAACAACAACAAAACTACACAAACATTACATCTCCAATTTTACAATAACTATAATCCAACAATACATACATTTCATTCAAGCATCTGCAGTCCACATATACATACATTTCATTCAGTCCACATATACATACATTTCATTCAAGTTGACACTAACTCAAAAATAACAATCAAAAATTTCATACACCAACAACCTCCAATCAACTACACCAATATACATACACTTCACACAAAAAATACATACACCGACCAAGGGACACCACCACATTGTCTTCCTCACATGACCTTCAATCAACTACAAAATTTATTAAGTTAAAAAACAATATGTGTTAGCCAACTAAGAGATGAAATAATATATAGAATGTTCAACTTAACTACTAAAAAATTATCATAAAAATGAATTCAAACAAAATTAATATAGTATTAGCTACCACCTCTTCCGACAGGGCGGTTTGCGTCCACTCGGTGAGAGTTGATTGGGCGTGTTCCTCTTCCTAGGGAGATTTATGCGTCTACTAGGACCTTGTGTCAATTGTGATATGGGCTGATGCGGATCTTGCTCCTCCGATACCTCTGGTTCTTGTTGCGGTGATTGTTGCGGCTCGGATATGCAAAGTGGTCCCTAGTCATGTTCTTACGTCTTGGACGGCGTACCGTCAAATTTAGAAAATCTGCAAGTCTCACCCCATCACATTCCTCTTCAAGACTGTTGCGATATTGTTTCAGGATCTCTCACATAACCTCCTTGAAGCTCTCAGGCACAGTACTCGATAACGTACGAACAACTATCCCCACAATCTCTCATGTGTTATCAATCTACAACGATAATAAATATATAAAGTACACAACATTGTTGGGAAATCATATATACATCAAATGTAAATATAATAATACATCCCTACGATAAAAATATAAGAGATCAAATTGATATGAGATAAGACATGCATTCATGAAAATAAAATTTGCTAACTTGTTAAAAAAAATCTTAGTACATTAACCATGGCTCGATACGGTGATGCCTTCGACTGATACATCGGTTGAGAAGACGAATATCACGGGAATTGGTACCTGAACTATTGTAAAAATATGGATTTTGTTCTGACAAAGTTGGAACAAGAGGCCGAGTCTGTTTCGATTGTTCCCGAAGGGCATCCTAGACAAGACAAAAGGCCCCTGAGTGGAGTGGTTACGAACTGCTGAGGGAAAGACTAAGAATATTTAATACCACAATGTAACCCCAACTATTATCCTCCAACTATGTTAGGACATGTCAGGGATGTCGACAACATTTCATCCCCCATTGACTTTAACAAGCATAATTCCTTATGGCTGGTACAACGGTATGTGGAGATACATACAATCGTGTAATGCTCTTGTACCACATCATATAAACATCCTGCCTCGAGCCATCATAAGCTGCTTGACGTTCCAACACCATATGAAATCTATGATTCCAATTTTCCACATGTAATGGATGAAAATCGGTCTAGTCAAAATTACGAGCGTACCAGTCCCTTTCACTTTATGTAATTTCTGGTTGTACGAGTGGAATTCGGGAATCTTCTGCTACAATCCAAACTTCCGAAGTACTCTATTCGGATAGTAGAACTCCACAACACCAAAGTTGACAAGTGGGGTTGTCATCAACCAATGCTCGCTAACAGTTGTACACGCATATGGAAGTCGTTCCAATCGATCGGGGGTGTATGGCACCCAACTGACACACTCATCATTCAACGCATCAAACTCGTCTCTATAGTACATCAGATATGTGTGTGGGTTATCAATCCACGTGTGTCGCCATGACCAATACACTCCTAAATGAGGCAACATCTCTGGAATCGGCAGAGCGGCCAACCAAGCCGGTGATGGCTCAACCATCCAGGGATGGCCGATGTGTGTATGCTCCCAACTCCAAATCTATAACAACACCATCGGCCCCGCCATTTGCAATGAATTCAATGAACATGCGCACAAAGACCTGTACATTAAACTAACCTCGTACTTCCCCAACTATACCGGTCAGCCATACTGAAGTCGCCCAACAACCGTAAATACATAAGTGGCACAAGATCACCGGAGGGGTTTGGGAGGAGCACACCTCCAACCAAACTTACAATGTAGGTACATGTGTAGTATTGGATGTCTTGGTCAGTGGAATTTCCTTTCAAGTACCCTGTGAACCTTCTCTTCAGCCATGCCAGTCGGAGAGATTTACAGTAAAAAAATTCTTTATAAAATTTATCTTCTTCTTCAGCTTCAGTTGCAGCTTCATCTTCTGCTTCAACTGCAACTTTAGCTTTCTTTGTAGCCCATTCAGCTTCTAAATCGATTCCGAGGTAATCGCATACAACTGATGCTCAGTCAAAGTCATATTTCCCGTCACGACCACCTCATCTATCGGAAGCCCTGAAATCATTGCTACATCTTGGAGAGTGGTCTCCATATTTCCTACCGGTAGATGGAAGGTGTCTTTGGCCTCCATCGCTCGACAAGAGCTGTAAGCAAGTGCCGATCGAGCTTCACACCCCTATCAATCTGACTACATAAAAGCTAGCTTGGACCAAGTACACATGGGTACGGGGGTCCATGGGAAGAGACGCGTGCATTTGGAAGTTACATTTCTTTGCTGACCCATCTCACACAGCTTGAGAACTGCGTCTGTGTTGTAATGCGAGTAAGCCTGGGTTTTCTGATCCTGGATGTATATGTCCAACAGAAGATGATGCATTGGCATCTGCAGAAGAAGAATGGTGGCCACCAACCTACACGAACATATAAAAATCTTGTTATTATTGATACAGTGTTACATATTCAAATTTAATACTAACACTAATAATTCGCTTGCTTGTGTAAAGGTTGGCCACTACCACTACCAAACGGCCCTGACTGTAACACCCTAGGTTTTTAAATAATTTTTTTGAGATTAATAAATGAATTAAAATAATTTTTGATAATTTAATAAATATTTTTCTGAAATTTATCTTTTTACACGTGCAAAACACGTGCAAATATTTTCTTGGGAAGTTCAAAGTCATAAATTATTATGGAGAAACATATTATTTATTAGTAAGTATTATTTATGAATTTTCTGGATTTTTCTGATATTTATTTGACTTATTTGCAAATATTACAAAAGTGGGCTTTTGTGCAAAATTACCACTTGGAGTGAAAACTCCAGATTTTCAGAATTTTGGGCTAAGCATGATGTCTATCCAACTCAGAGGTAAAGAGTTTGTTTTTTGTTTTAATATATTTGGTTTATTTCGTAAATTTCTTAAAGAATTGTCTTTTTGCAAAATTACCACTTAGAGGCAAAAATTACAAATTTGTTTTTCTGGATTTAAACCCAGTGCCGGCCAGTATCAGATTGGTTAATTAATTTTTTATTTTAAATATAATTATTTTATCTAATTTCCGAGTATAAGAATTTATATATGTAAAGATATATTCAAAAGGAATATTTTGCAAAACCTATTCAAAACCCTAAAACCTAATTTTCGGCCTATTTAAAAGAGAGTGCAGCTGTCTCTTCACTGCCTTACACAAAGGGTTTTCTTTATTATTGATTTCTTGGAGTTTCGAAGCGAGGATCTTGGTTTTCTTGCGAAAGGAAGGACTTTTATTATTCTCTTTATTATTTCGGTTGATTCTTCAATAAGGTGAGTGACATATGTTTGATTTCTTATTGTTCTATACATGTTATATGATGATTTGTCTATTAGAAAGCATGTTAGATGATGGTATGATGATATAATAAATTTTGATGGATGTATGAATAAAGATTGAATCTTTTCATAAAAACTATGCTATTGATGATTAAAATTACATATAGATGACTTGAGATTATTCAGAACCTAATAAAAAACATGAGTAGGTTGTTTCCTTCATATTCTTGCTGTTTTGAGTGTTTATTATGAGTTGTGTGATGAGTATTACATAAAAAGAACAAAAAGTTAACCTTTTACTGTATGTTAAGTGTACACTCTGTTTCGATACTTTGATGAACAAAAGTTGGTTATTTACGTGTTGTAATTATTTATGTTCATGGGAAAATTGATGTAAGAGGTTGTGTGTGTGTTTAACAAGTTCACGAGGGGTTTTTGGATAAAAAAGACTCAAATTTTAAAGAATGAAGTGGGAAGGTTGTGTCCAGACTGAAAACTTGACTTTTGTGTTTTTGAGAAGTTTTCGATTGAATCTGATTTGTTTTGATAATGAGATTGATTTGAAACCTTACACTAATCCTATGCACTGATTCTTAATGCTTAACACACATATATATAGGCATATAAACACACATACATATATAGTTTCTGTTGATGAATAGCCGAAATTGGTTTTGATGCTTTGTGATGTTTTCGAGTAGGATTTAAGTTGTTTTGATACTGAGATGGATTTGAACAATAAACTACACATACACAATGTTTTCTTGATGTTTTACAGAAGCTTAAACACACCTATACATATGCATATATACACATCTCACTGTTTTTGAAGAATTTGATAAAAAAATTACTCTTTTACGATCTTGATGTGATTTTGATTTTTTATAAACTCCTATATGTTATACAAGTTGTATTTGATCATCTCAAGAATTCTTTTTTGCAAATTTATGATTTTACAAAGAATTAATGAAGTATCAGTAAAAAGGTGCACGAATATTAAAGCTGTCGAATTTTGGAATTGTCGGTCGACTGTCAAGATTTTACACATGAACTGACAGTCGACCGTCAATTAGTTGATTTAGGAATTTTTGCATGTCGGTCAACCATTACTTTTTGAACTGATTTGACGGTCGACTGGCAGCTGTTTGGCTGACTGTTTTTCTTGAGTTTTCTTCGTTTTTCTTGAATGATTATTTCTTTGATATTATGGATTATTCATCTACTATTTTAAATAATGTTTTTTTTACAAATTATAGTATTTTACAGAGAGTTACATTTGATTATAATATAATTTTAAATTGTATTTCTATGACTTTATAAAGTGAAAAATATATGGTTTTTGAAGAAATTGATGTTTTATGACTTTAAATGACTTCAAAATATGATTCTCAATTATTTAATGGATTTAATACTTTATTTCAATTCTGAAAATTTGTGAGTATATTGAATGTAATTGGTTTTGTTGATTTGAGAAGTTTTTATAGATATAAACGTTTTGATGATGAAGTAAAGAGTTTTATTGAAAGTTTTGGTGTTGATATTCGTTTTGTGAGTCTCTAAGAGTTAAGTGGGATTCCTGTGAACCGGCAAATGAGATTTTGTGGATTATGACCAGTTGGGTCCTGGGGTTGTTGTTGTGAAATTAAGTCGGCAGAATACACTAACTCTAGAGAGGGGAAATTTGTGTTTTAATAATAAGCAATTTAAGGACATGCACTAATGGAGATGTGATAGAACTTGAGAAATGTAAGTATATGCTCTAGAGGTCTAGTCCAACGGATGCGTTACAGGACTGTGTGTTGTTCTGTCTCGAGAGGACATTTGGTATGTTCACGTGTTGAGTGTCTGCAGGCCTATTCAGAGCATACAGGTGCATTCGCGTGTCGAGGGTCAGCGGGCCTATTCACGGGATGTACTAGTGTATCAGCATGTCAAGGGTCTCGCAACCTATTCATGGGGTACACATCAGGGAGGTGATTTCTTCCGAGGGGACAGAGCTATTCTTAAATGATGCTTGCGCACCGAGGGTTGTGATGCCTATTCGCGAAGTATTCTGAATTTTGTTTCTATCACCGTAGTAGGATTAGTTGCATAACGAGGGATGTAACCCTATAAAGTGGAGAATGATAAGGGCTTGCACCGGACCTATGTAGTGGAATGCATAAAATCCGACAAGTATGCATTAGAGAGTCATCATCCTACATTTTTGTTTTCTTGACTTGGTTTTATGCATAATTGTTTTCTGTTTTCTTAAATTTGACACTTAGCTTAGTTTCACTTGATGTTTTCAAGTTTTATTTATTGTTATTTCAAATTCCATGTGTTACTACTGCTTGTACGTGTTGTTCATGACTTTATTCTTTATGTTTAATTCATATTGTATTTCTTTTGATGTCACTCACATTGTTATGGTTGATCCCTGTAGTTTTGGGGGTTAGGGTTATCTCTGACCTCATGTTTTACAGGTAGGTACCTATAGCATTGAGATTTGGATGCATGTGGTAGAATGATAGTGTGGCTTATGTAATTTGTAAAAAAAATGTGTTGTAAAAGAAAGAAATTGTAATTCAAGGTGTTTAATTTTCCGCTGTGCTTTGTAAAGAATTGATGTAATAAAAGTTGAAAATTTTATCTGTGTTTTGGTTTTGTTTACTATTACATTGAGGTAGATGCTGGAAATTGTGCCACGTATTTCTGAGATATTATAATGGAAATTCGGGGCGCTACACTGACGATCCCCTCGTTCTGCATATTTCTCTATCAATAATAGTATTGAAATTCTTAGTAATAAACTTCTATTCATATAGATCAAACAAAATTTACATAATGTAATAAACATCTATCAGCAATAATAAAGAAATTATATACTTATGACTTTTTTATTCTTTTCTTTCCTGTTGTATTGCTAGTTATTATCTATGATTATCTCCAATAAAAACAATATAGTAATTAACATTCAGTTGCAAACCCTATAGAACTATATATGATTTGATAACTACCTACATTATACATAGCACTACTTTGGGTCTTCTTTTGACAAAAACAAAAAGTAAATAGAGTTTTTGAGTTGTCAAGACATTAATTAGTCAAGGCAAATAAAACTCAGTATTCGTTTAGCCATTTCATGATTCAATCACTAACCATTCAAACGATAATAACATTCACTAACCAACTCATGATTCATTTACCAATTCATCAAATCAATTATCCTCCAAAATCAAGTCCAAATAATTCCTACCACATTAAATTCACCCAATACTTAACAACACCTCAATAATTTTTGTACTCAAGAATTTTCGAAACTGATTCAAAGAGCTTGAATTACGTGTAGGTTGTGTACATGTACCGCCACTAACAATAAATAACCAAACCGAAATACACTACTACAGCAATCTTCTTCAATTTGACCAAGTTGGATTAACCAAATCAAAAAAGTTACCAATAACAACAATTACTGATCAATCCATTTTCTAGTATGATATTCTCACAACAATTAACATCTCTATATACATTTCAATTTTTAAAGTAATAATTAACAATCATACAAAGCTAGGATTTTGGATTACCAAGCACAATACAGAGTTTAACGGTGAAATTGGGATTCAATTTTGTAATTGTGTTTCTAAGATTTGAAGAGGAGGAGCGGGTTTGGGGGCTTTTGGGGGGAGCTTCACGTTCAGGGTGGCACGGGTTGGAGGAGGAAAAGGAGGAACTTGAGGCAATTTAAAGAGCTTGAGGAGGCACCGTGTCACGCCCCGCTTCCCAAAAGGAATACGGAATACGAGTACGTGACAAAGCCCAGCGAATGATTTTCATCATTCATAAGCTATAGGATCGACTCAGCATCATAACAAGAAATATAGCAAAATATACTCAATCACGCATGCATGAATAATTTATTAATCAGCAGAAAATATTTAAAATAAAATATAAATATCCCAAATAAATTTACGATCTGGATCAAAAGTAAAAACTTCGGGACTACAAGCCAGTTACAAGTTTTAAGTAGCAACAAGAATTAAATAAACTCAAATACAAAACAACTAAAGTAAGTTTTTCCAAGTGAAGCCTAGAATATTTGCTCACCAACTCTAGCAGGCAATTGATCTCCAAAACATGTATTTATCATGAAGAATAAGAAAAAAAAGAAACAAAGACAGACGCCCATAGCGCAAGTTACGGGGCAAGTAGTACAAGCAAGGGATATGAAAATAAGTACAAGAAAATATGAAACAAGATTTGGAATCAAGGGTATACAACGTGATATGACTAGGATGCAACAAGTAATGAAGTTCAAAAGACTAGCTAGCAAGTTAAGACAAATCAAATAACAGGTTCGGGTAACAAATACAGGTGGCAGAAACAAGTAACAAGTGAGCATGTAATTTGCATCAAGTATTGAGTAACAAGTATCGAGTCAGGTGTCAAGTGTATAAAAGTTAATCTTAAGTCTATTGTTTAATTCTATCTAGGTAGCATTTCATGCATCTCAAATTTTTATCACATGGTTGCTACTTACAAACAAGTTACGTTTAGACCTAGTGGTGGATTTTATAGGGCGGTGTACTCAGGAATCAAGTATCAAGCAAGCAAGATTTATAAATACAAAAAAAAAGTAACAAGTTCACGAACCAAGTACCAGTTCATGAATGCACTAACACTATAACCAGTTCAGGAACCAAGCCATGGGTTCATGAATGCACTAAGATACAACAAATTCATGAACCAATTAATGGGTTCATGAATACACTAAATATACAACAAGTTCATGAACCAAGTAATGGGAAACATGGGCCCCATTCCAAGTACACTTACCTATATTGTCCACTACTAAGGTCTTTCCCTTAACCCTGACTTATTATTTATTATTATTATCAAAACAAGCATGAAGGTATGCGAAACAGGGCAAGTAAACATGATCAAGAACATGGAACAAGTTTAAGCTAGATAGAAATTACATTCAAGGGTCAAAACAAATTAAAATTATCAAGAACGACGAGAATTCCAATTCTGGACAACATGATGTTGCTGCACCAAAAGTGAGATTCCCGTTACTACAGGAATGCAAATCTGGATCCATCAGAAAATATACAAACTAAACTTTCTACCGAATCTAGCGCATATAAAAAAGATACATAAAAGTTGTAGCAACAAGTGTCAAAACAGCGAACTACATAGAATTCGTGTTTTTCAGCCAGAATTTGTAAAATTGTGTTTCGAAACATGAAACAGGTCTGAAACTTCATCAATTAATCCCAGAAAAATTAGGGTAGGTCCTCTAGTGTGTCTGGTATCAGCATGCAAAATTTCAGGTCATATCTTACAGGTAGCATAGTTAATTTAATTTGTAAAACAAAATGACGCAGCAAATTCATGAATCTGAATTTCAGACACAGTAGTACTAAAATAGTGATAATTCACAAAGCATAACTCGGAATTCAATTCCATCAAAAGGTTAGTGAACCAGATATCTGGGACTAAATTTTATGTTTAGAACACAAGTCCAGATTCTGATGTTATCAGGGTCGAAATAGTAAGTAAGAACAGGAACAACAACAAAAGTGGTTTCTTGATATAAAAAGTGGCATGATTAATAACTATTATGAGTCTAAATTAGTGTGTGATACAAATCAGGATGTAATAGATATCAAATCAGCAAGTCACATTTATTTCTCAACTCAAAAGAAGTAAAATCAACACATACATCATACAACATACATCTACAAGTCAAGGTGATTCTTAATTTCATGTGTTCAAATAATTAGGTGATAAAATAGATCTAACTAGTTGTGAAACGAATATATATCAACGAAAGATTGTGACTCTTGTGATCATGGAATTAATAAGGACGGCAATAAGTAAAATGAGATCATCAAATAATACGCCAAAGGAGAGTCACAACTACAATCTACTTACAATATTCTCAAATAAAAGCTTGTACTAGAACAATGAATTGTACAAGAAGATACTTGCCTTGATTGGATGAGGACGTTGATCGATGAACGAGATCGGATGCATCGGATCGGCGCAGATCTTGATGATGATCAAGATCGAGAAAGATCGATGGCTGAAATTGCTTTGATCTGATTGATTGATGAAGATCTGAATCTTGATTAGACCGGGTGGTCCAGGAACGCTCTGATGATGCTGAAGATGATCTGACGAGAAAGGTGATGATCCGAATCGCGAAGAGATCGAGAGGCCAAGATCTGATCTTATTGATGATGGCGACGATCGTGAGGATATCGGACTGTCGAGATTCAAACTCGCTCTCTCCCGATCACACAACGGTAATGGTGCAAAGAAGTTCCGATTGTGGCTACAGTGGCATCGCGGCGGCATCGTCAAGGACCTCAACTGGGGAGCAGTCGACGAAGGGCGACGACGGCGATGATGGGTGGTCGGAGTTCTGTTTTGGAGGGGGAAACAAAGAAGCGATGTGGGTGAGGCGACGGCAAAAGCTAGGGGGTTCGGCAATGGCGAGGCGACGAGGGGGTGTGGCGGTGGGGGATGACGACGAGGATGAAGCACCAGGGTGATGGGTAATGGTTTCGGTGGTCGACAAAGCGGTGGGTTCGGGAGTAGAGAAGACGAAGTTGATGGGTTTGACTGAGGGTGCGGGGTGCGGGAATGAGGATGATGAGGAGACGATGACGAGGCTGGGGTCAAAGGGCCGCGAAGGGAGACAAAGAGGGTGGGGATGATGAATAGTATAGGGCGGCTGTGTGTGTGGGGGTTAAACAGTGCGGCTAGGGTTTAGGGGGGTAATTAGGGTTAGGGTTAGAGTGATTAGGGTATTATATAGTAAGGTTGCGGGTTTTGGGTTATTGGATAGCGGGTTTGAGTAGGATCCAAAAGGAGATTGAGTCAAAAATCACTATAATTAGGCTATATGAATTAGATGAGATGAATCAGTTAAATTCCTAAGAAGAGTAACAAATTTGAGCTGATAGGAAAGATGCAAGTAAAATAAATTGGGCACAAAATTGATTCGAAACGAAATAAATGACTTTTATTAGAGCTGGAAACAAAATACAGGATCTTGAATTGATAAATAGAGTACACTGAAATGAAATACAGCAGAAAAATACAAATACAGAAAACAGACGCTGCGAGATTAGAGGTGGGGGTTCAGATTTGAAGAAATAGATAGTCGGAAGAGGATGAGCTTGAAGAAGAGAGGGGCGTCGAGGGGTGTCGGAGATGCCATCGGGTGGTCGAGAGTGAGAGAAAGGCACAGCGTTTGGGTTTTGGGAGGAGGAAGTGGAGGCTTTAGGTTTGGGTTTTGTGGGTTTCAGAGGAGAGAGAGACATGAGAGGGACAGGGAGAGTGAGTTTGAGTGAAGGGATATTTTGGGTGAACTCCCGAAAATACCCCCTTCACTTAAGTGAAGAGGAGTGGAAGAGGAAGGGATTTATCATTGCCATTGGATCAAGATGATCTTGATCCAACGGTCAGGAACCACGTTAGCACCGCTTGCAAATGCAAGCAGTTTATATATATATATATACTAGATTTTCCCGTGGGCACGTGCCTACGGCACGTCTTCGGAACGATACATCATATGAAAGTCTTGTAAATAGTACAATTATGTAGCCCAAGTTTGAATAGTAAAACAATAATTAGTTGTAAATAAAAGTCCATGTTTCCATTAGTATATGTTGAAAAATAATTAAAAATAGGGGTGTAAAATGCAAATTCTTAGAATTTTGAGTATGGAAAATGATGAAATTTAACTGTTGATGAGATATTTGCTATTTTCAATGTAACATGAGCAATAAAAAATGCATAAAAAATCTGAAAATTTACAAACCTGAAATCTGAAAATATAAATTTCTGTGTAAATAAAGATAGAATGAGAGAGAGAATGAGAGAGAGAAATAAATAAATAAATAAATAAATAAGTTGTTTAGGGGATTTGAATTTGTGTTTTGGGGAGAACTTTTGGGCTGGAAAATATGTTTTGTGAGGTTAGATCTGGACCATTGATTTCAACCCTATTGAATGACAGCTACTTGGGCGGGAAAATATGTTCTTTGTGTTTTATTATATATATATATATATATATATATATATATATATATACAGAGAGAGAGAGAGAGGGAGGGAGAGAGAGAGAGAGTCCCCTTCGGTTGCTCACTACTTTTGGTGAGCACTCATGAAATGAAGACCCTATGAAATATCTGAACCGCTCATATTGTTCTATATGCCTAAGCTAGCCTAAAAATAAAACATCAAGTAATTTGAAGTTCATTTGCGCATCCATCATGCTGTTAGAATTTTCAGCCACACAATTTTGTGATGATGTAAATCACGGACAAATGAATTTCAAATTAATTGATTTTTTATTGTTGGGCTATCTTAGGCATATAGAACAATATGAGCGGTTCGGATTTTTCATAGGTGCTTTATTTCGTGAGTGCTCACGGAGTGCTCACCAAAGTAGTAAGCAACCGAAGATTTCTATATATATATATATATATATATATATATATATATATCTTCAATTTTGCAAACCGTGCTAACATCAGTAATATTGATTATATATGTTAGCACAGTTTGCAAATGGAAAGTGTATATATATATATATATATATATATATATGGGAAATGCTCCATTGAAAACGCAAATGTTGTGAAAACACGTGAAAACCACCTAGGCCGTTGTTTCCAACAACGGGGGAAACAACGGCCTAGGTTATAATGCATTATAACCTAGGCAGGTGGTTTTTCACGTTTTCATCGCTACAATACGTTTTCAATGGAGCATTTCCCTATATATATATACGAAAATCTACTATTGTGCACCACCCCTCCGTGTGCACTCATGTGCACTCGGTCTTCCCGCCTTTATATCGACGATCCGAACCGTTCACATTGATCGACATATCTAAATTAGTCTAAATATTTAAAATCAAATCATTTGAAATTCATTTGCCCATCCATCATGTGACTATAAAAAAAGAATGATTTTTCAACCATACAATTTTGTAACACTTCAATGGATGGCAAATGAATTTCAAATAATTTGATTTTACAAAATTAGACTATTTTAGATGTGTAGATCAATGTGAACGGTTCGGATCGTCGATACGAAGACGGGAAGGCCGAGTGCACACGCCATGTGCACCATAGGTGGTGCACAACGGAAGACTTCCCTATATATATATATATATATATATATATATATATATATATATATATATATATATATATATATATATATATATATATATACTCAATACCCAACTTCTAACTTTCTAGCTAATAGGCTTTTTGGTCACCTCTAAATCACAGTGTTTTGTTTTATTCTGAATAGGCAATCAATATTGCTGATGTTGTACTAACCCAGTGTCTGAAGATGCAACTTAATGCATAATAATGTAGTTGTATTTATTTCTTTTGTTTAATTAAAAATAATTATACATTTTATTAAATAAAATAATTACTCATAAGCAATTCTATCACATCTGCATCACCAACTAAAGAAGGATGGTCATGTGTTAGATTTAATAATGCAATGGAAGTGCAAACGGTGCGTCTATCTATCCTATGGATGATCCGAACTGTTCACATCGTTTAACATGGTCAAATTAGTCTATGGATGAGAAATCAAGTCGTTGGAGATTTGTTTGCCCATGCATAAAAGTGTTACAAATTGTATGACTGAAAAATCGTTATTTTTTATAATGACATGATGCATGGACAAATGAACTTCAAATGACTTGATTTTATATTTCTAGACTAATTTGTCCATGTTAAACAATGTGAATAGTTCAGATTATCCATAGGATAGATAGACGGACTGTTTGCACTTCCATTGTGTTTGCAATGGAAAACTCCGTGTGTGTGTGTGTGTGTGTGTGTGTGTGTGTGTGTGTGTCTATATATATATATATATATATATATATATATATATATATATATATATATATATATATATATATATATATTCGATTACAAACGGGTCTGTTTGCACATACCTGTTGGCAACGTTGATCTGAGCCATTTGATCGAGTTGATCAAGATTCAATGGCTCAGATCTGACTCACCGAAATCCCCCCCCCCCCCCTCTTACTTAAGTTTTGGGGGTATAGTGGGTATTTCACCCCATTATACCAATTCAACTCTTAACTCTCATTCACACTTTCTCTCTCTTGTATCTTGTTTTTTTTTGGCCAAATGTTGCCTTAGACCGTCGTTAGCAACGACGGGCTAAGTTAAACTTATTTCTTTTTACTTACCCTACTCGATCTTCTCTCTCTCTCACTCTCTCCCTACTCTATCTCTCTTCTTCCCCAAACCCAAACCCAATCCCGACCACAACCACCTCATATTTCACTCTGGTGCCTCCTCCTTCTTCCCATGACTCTCTCACTCACTCTCTCCCTCTTCTCCCCCCTCCTCCCCCCCCCCCCCCCCCCCTCTCTTCCAGAAGGACATTCTGAAACCCAAAAATTCTAACCCTAACCATCTCCCAAACCATCATCCTCCGTCTACTGTGGCTGCTGCTCCCCACAATCTCACACTCCCAATCTCTTCTCCAATCGAAACCCCTCCTCCTCCAATCTTCGAAAGAAAATCGGGAAGTCGAAAACCTAGTTCGGTGATTAATTCCGAACACATCGTCATCCACACCTACATTGGGGAAATTCTCAATTGTGCAAGGTAATGAATAAATCATTGGCCTCTTAGTTTTATTTATGTTGTTTTTTATGTTTTATAAACTAATGAATTGATTATTGTGATGCGTAATTACATAGATGTAATAGTTTGTAAGTAGTTTTTGATGATTGTGGAGGGTGGAATTGTAGACATAGTTGTTGTTGTTTGCTCAAATTGTAGATGTAGTCGTAGTTTTTATTGTTCGACATTAGTAAAACCGTACAATCGGTCAAAAAAAATCTAAAACATTACAGGTAGGTCGAATTCACGACACACAAGCTAACAAAACTTTTAGGAGTGAGTTTCGACTCATCGTTTGCAAAATACATCCATGTATCGCTTTCGGTCAAGAAAAACCAAAATAAAGCGATACAGGGTCGTATCTCGCAAACCGTGAGACGAAACTCAACTCTGGAAGTTGTGTTGCCTTGTGCTACATGAGTATGATCAACTCGGAAAGTTTCGGAATTTTTGGATGCCTTTTGTGCTGTTTTCTCATATATCTCGAACAACAACAACTAAACTCTGAATTTGTTTAATACGGTTAGACTAGAAAACCCTACTAATGACATCCACAAATTAAGAAACTTTGTGAGTAGGTCAGACTTGCCACAAGTAATCCACCGCAACTTGTAGAAGTGATTTTTTACTCACAGTTTGCGAGATATGGCAATGTATCTCTTTCCATTCTTCCTCGTGAATGAAAGCAATACATTGCCGTATCTCGCAAACCATGACTCGAAATTCACTTCTACAAGTTGTGGTAGATTGTGTGTGGTGAGTCCAACCTAGTTGCAAAGTTTCGGAATTTTTGGATGTCGTTTGGGTATCTTTTTTTGTGTCTATATATATGACAATAGTTTGATTTGGTCTATATGATTAGTGTATTGATAATTGTTACATTATTTTTTATGTTAGATATGAACAATGTTGAAGAAAATTCTGTTACCGGTGATAATTTTGTGTCTGCACAAGAAAGTGGTGAATCTCGGCCGCAAGTTGACGAGCACCTCAAACCAAAAATAGGTATGATATTTCAAACTTTAGATGAAGCCGAGAACTTTTATGCGTTATATGCTAGATGTGCGGGTTTCGCATTGCGTAAGGGTGGAAATTAATAAAAGGGTACCGATGTAGTCGATAAATCATATGTATGTAATAAAGTTGGAGAGTCACCGAGTCAACCTAATGTAACTAGACGGGGAACTACTTTTAAAATGAGTTGCAAAACTTTTGTTCATGTAAAACTAAATGAACAAAGTAATAATATGGGGTTTACTTATTCATTTAATGAACCACACAATCACGAATTTACTTCACCCGGTATAAAACATTTGTTACCTCGAAACCGTAGTGTTACAAAATCCGATAAAAGAGTAATGGATCAACTTACCAAAGCTAATATCCCTACGTGCAAACAAATACTTTTCTTTGAAAGTGCTAGTGGTGGTCACGATAAAATAGGATTCACCGAAACCGTTGCTAGAAATCTAAAGAGAGACTCGACGGAAGCTATGTAAGGACACGATAGGGAAATGCTCATTGAGTTCTTCGAATTGAAAATGTAGACTGATCCTTTATTTTTTTATGAGTATCAATTAGATACCGAAGGTCGATTGTCTCACTATATTTTGGTGGATGGTACTGCTAGGATGAATTATGGTAACGGATTTGGAGATGTACTTTACTTTGATGCCACATACAATACGAACCGATATGGAATATTATTTGTTCAATTTATTGGAATCAACCATCATTGGCAATCAATATTCTTAGGATGTGGGTTCATTCCAAATGAGAAGGCCTGTTCCTTTGACGGTTCTTTGAAAAGTGGTTAGGAGCAATGAGACGTGCTCCGATCTGCATTGTGACAGACGAGGATCGTGGTATCGGTGTTGTAGGAAGAAAGTTTTCCCTGAGACTGAGCATAAATATTGCATTTGGCATATTTTGGATAAGTTACCGCAGAAGATGCGTATGTCGAATGATATTGATGAGTTTATGGCTAAATTGAAGAGTATCATCTATAATGAAGATCATAAAAATGATTTCGAAGAGAAGTGGAAATTATTGCTTTCGGAATACAACAGCGAATGATGTATCTACATCATTCATAAGTTGTAACAGTCAACTCAACAATATAAAATATAATCACAACCACGCATGAATGAATAATCACATAAACAATGAATAAACTTCAATAATTCATGAAATTAATCCACAAAATATCCAGCATCTGGAAATAAACTTCAGGTAGAAAATGTCCGGGAATACAACATACGAAAATAACAATAGTGCCGGAAATAAAACAACATAAATGAGATAACTAATGTAGGCTAAAAATTCGAATCCATCCTCTAGAAAATTTGTTCGCCAACTCCTTCAGTAATTTTTCATGCAAGCTCAACATATAGAGTTGGGAGGGAAATGTCTGTTAGAGCAAGCTACGGATGACAAGTAGTAACAAACAAATGGTAACAAGAAACAAGGTACATTACAAAAGGAACAAGAACAAGTACTTCAAATATAGAACAAGCATGACTGTGTAAGATGCAAGTGATAATTGGAATAAATATCAAGGCATAGTCAATCGGAAACAAGGAGTCAAATATACAGGAACATGTCATATAACCTAGAAAACATGTAAACTTGTAAACGGCAAGCATGTAACTTGTAAACAGGAATCATGTGACTTGTAAACAGGAATCATGCACGTTCTTAGTGTTAATCTTAAGTCTATTAATCTTTTATCAGTCCTAACTAATGCACGCAATGCTGCATCCCATACCACAGGTTCGGGTGCATACAATCAAGTGAACGCTTAGACACTAATGGTGAATTCTATAGGGTCATGTACTCGGGTCTTGCAGTCACAATAACAGAAATCATATCATGTAAACATGAACATGTAATAAGAAATCCTGTAATTATGTGATGGATTCTAGATATGGCCCCCACAGATTCTATAGGTGACCCCCACAGATTCTAGAGATGGCACTCGTCGGTTCTACGATGTGGCACTTAGTTCTTCGTGGCACTTAGCTCCATGTGGCACTTAGTTCCATATAACTTGTAAATAGAAAATAGGTAAATATGTAAACATGAGTCACAATTTCGGAAAACATGGGGTCCCTTCCGAGTACACTATCCAATATTATCCATTACTAGGTCTTTCCCTTTATTACCACGACTTGTTATTCGTTTACAATAATTTTTCATGAACATGCAACTAGTGGAAACGGTTGTCAAGGTAGTGTCAAGGAGGAGTCGAGGATTATGCATTGCATGTCATACAAGATCAATCCATTAAATGCGAAAAACAAACATGTTGGTATTTAAAATCACGAAGATGCAGTTTCTAGATAGCAGCGCACTATTGTACTAAAATCCACTTTTTTGCAGCTACAGGGAAAGTGCAAATAAGGTTCCATCAGGGGTTTAAGAAAATAGACTCCCGTTCGGTTCCAAAGCATGTACACATGACATATTCTAATTACAGTAACTAGGTCAACCAGCCGGTTCTTTACTGGTTTAACGTTCAGGCAGCAGGTCAGTGTTAAGTTCTTGTGCATAATAACCGACTGTAAATTCATTTAAAAATCTTATAAGAATCATACACTAACTTCTAACGGTGTTTAGTAACATACTGGTAATTCTCAGGTCTTAATTCTACTGATAACAAATCATTATAACC
Source organism: Hemerocallis citrina (assembly GCA_017893485.1). Lineage (NCBI taxonomy): Eukaryota > Viridiplantae > Streptophyta > Magnoliopsida > Asparagales > Asphodelaceae > Hemerocallis > Hemerocallis citrina. Next base: position 157,945,614 of record CM030359.1, read on the forward strand.
AGATAATCATGATGGTACAATTACAAACGGTGTTCTGGAATTTTAAACATCGATGTGCTAAAATTAAAATGTCTTACAACCTACAAGTCGGAATTCCAAATCTATTAGATGTTCTGGATTCTAGATATAGAGAGTTAAAACGTTCATATATGAAGTTCTAAATTATTTCGCGTAAAACTGGGTCAATTCCTAGTGCAAGTTTGGGTAAAGGGCAGGGCAGCAAAATAATATTTCTATTTGCAACAATCTTGATACACAAAACATATAATCTTATAACTAGAATTAACTAGCATTGCTATTCAGTATTTAGGATGGTTTCTACTATTAGCATGACAAAAATTGTTATTTCTATGGTATTAAATATAAAATTAGTATTCACACTAACATCACAACATGATCAAATAAAGTCTAATAAATCTTGACATATATCTATAAGCCTATGTCTCTTCAACATGTGTTCATGTATGCATACAATAATAAGATATTTTTCATGATCTTTTTACGAGTATGGAGTTGACAAGAGTCAAGTTAAATAAAATAAACCAACGAATCAAGATCCATGGACATATGAAGGAAGAAAAATGAGATTTATAATGCGATGAAACAAGAAAAAGGGAACCACTTGCGGGGTCAAGGAACACTTGCCTTTATACACGACGATTACGACGGAAGGAGAGCAGCAACGGCACACGAGCAGCAACAACAGTAGGAGGAAGCAACAACAACAATAGCTACTGTAACAGCAACAGTATTAGCGATAGCAATGGCGACAACAATAGCAGCAGTAATGGCGATTGCGGCAATGGTAGTCGGGTTGTTTCGGTGGGCAGCAGGGTAGTGGCAAGGTGGTGGAGATGACCGATGTTGGTGGTTAAAGAGGAGCTCGGGGGTTGTGTTGCGGTGTTGTGGTGATGGGTTCAGTGGCGCACGTAGAAGGAGATGAGTGTGTGCGGTGACGAAGGCAAGGGGTGGCGATGAGGGAGGAAATAATGGGTTTCGGGAATCAAGTAGGAGAAGGAGAGAAGGAGTATAAGCTGTTAATGGAGATGGATTAGTATTTTTATTAGGGTTAGGGACCATATAGATATATAAAGGGGATTTAAGTGGGCTGCAGCATGTGTTCTTGGGTCTAGACTTGAACTTGGTTTGGAAGTGGGCTAAGTATGGGCTGGTTTAATTAAATAAATAAGTAAAACAAGTAATACACATCAACTTAATTAATCAAATAGTATGCATAAAATTAATCCTCAAATAATAATAAACATAATATAATATATGGAATTCCAGTGTTCAATCAAAATAAAAGGATAACTAGATGAGAGCAAGTGATTCAAAAGAATATCAAGATTTGTTCATATAACTGGGATACAAGAGTTGAAGAAGAAATACAATGAAAATCCATATGATCGGAAGCAGGGATTACAGTTTGCTAACGGATATCCATATGAGTTATCTTTTTTTTTTACGTAGTGTTCCCAGGGTGTCCTAACTTATAATGCCAAAGAGTTGGTCACTAAATTTAGTGTTTGATTTAATTCTCTAGCTTGGCTTGAGCTTTTGGCTCATAACGAACTGTGATTCAACATTTGAAATTTGTGTGCAGTATAGACCCGTGGAGAATGCATTTAAGTTTTCTAGTGTGAGTTTCCAACTTCCAACACTAATAATGATGTATAAGAATTATTTCTTATCTTCACATATAGTTTCTATGTGATACCTATTCATTCTGATGTCTTTGCAACTAAGCAAATTTCTTTGGGAATTGTTGGAAAATAAAACATCTTTAATAAATATATATGTACCATTTGGTAACATTATACGGGCTCTTCCAGAATCTTCAATTATTTGTATAGAATCATCTATGGTGATACTTGGCATGGATTCAACACCAGTTCTGAGAAACATTTCTGATTTTTCAGTATAGTATGTATTGTGCCACTATCTACCAGATATAGATTATCTTTAGTTTCATGCATTTCATGATCCATACCTTTAAAATAAGATAAAAATTAATAAATTACTTAAGCATAAAAAGAATAAAAATATAACTTGATCATTCAAAGCAAAGATAATATATTAACATGAAATAAAAACAAACAATTCTCCAAAAAAATAAACTAAAAATTGAATTTAATAAAATGATAACAGTTGTCTTTAGGTCTTCTAAACCCAACTTGGTGGTTCTCCCAATTTTACTTCAAATGCTTCAGTGTCAATAAACTAGATGTTAGTATCTTCAAAGAAATCTTCAAGATTACAGTTTGTAGATCCTCTTGGCATATTAGCATCATGGTTTTTCATTAGCTCTTTAGCATCCAGCATATTTGTCTCTGCATAATTGACAGAAGCCTTATATTGATCTACCACATGTTTTGGTGCATGACAGATCTGTGACCAATGTCCATTTTTTTCACATTTATAGCAAGTATCGCTTGGATATATACTTCGCAGAATTGTTAGGTAGATTTTGATTCTTCTCAATATGGTGGCAGACCTCTTCTAGGTGGTTTTTGAACTTTGCGATATTTTGGACCTTTATAACCTCCTCTATTGGAGTAATTATTATGTTCACCTCTACCGGAAGAATTATTGTATCCACCTTTTCTAGAGTAATTATTTTGTCCATGTCCCCTACCTCTACCTCTGTTTTTAGCAAAGTTAGCATTTGCTTCAAGAATTTTCATAGACCAGGTTGGTCTTCAATTATTATTCTTAATTAAAACTATTCTACTTTATTCTTCAGCAGGAGACAAGTTATCAGTTCAGAATACTTAGAAAATCATCGCTTTTGATACTACTGGTGCAGGAGCACATTCGAGGCGTGAAATGTAGAAATAGTTTTTTCTATCCTTTACTTATCAGTAATTGTTTCACCACACAATCTCAAACGAGAAATAATATTAAATAGATCAGAGTTGTATTCAAAAACTATCTTATGATCTTGGAATCTCAGGATCAGCCAATCACTTTGAGCATTGGGTAATATGACCATCTTCTGGTGATCATACCTATCCTTCAGGGATCTCCAAAGATCTAAGGGATCTTCCTTAGTCAAATACACATTTTTCATATTATCATGTATACGATGATGCAGAAAAATGAGAGGATGCTTTTTCCTCGTGGGACACCTTATTTCCTTCGACAATAGTATCACCCAGTTTTTTCGATCGCAAATGGATTTTAGCATCCAATTGCCATGATTAATAATTTTCACCGTTAATTGTAAGAAGCTTAAAGTAAAATTTAGCAATGTTCGACATCTTTTCAGTAACTGAGATAAATATAAAAATTAGTAGGTTATACATAAACATAAGGAAATAAATAAAAAATGTTAATAGAAGTTAGAACTTCAGGTTCCTTACTCATAACTCTGAACTTTAGATTCATGATTCTAATACATAATTTATTTATAGAACTTCGGGTTGTGGCAAGACATTAGTCTTACTTTTGAATATAGAGAACTTCGAGTCACATTCTAAATATAACATCAAAACTTTAGGTTTATATATATATATATATATATATATATATATATATATATATATATATATATATATATATATATATATATATATAAATAAAATACTGACGGAGCTGTTGGATCCTGTATGCAAGGCAAATAACACTAGAGGGGGGGTGAATAGTGTTGTATAAAAATTAACCAATAAATTGAACTTTTCACACTGTTAAGGCAGTCGACTGAAGTGTCAGATAAGAAGAGTAATTTAACTGAAGAGTTACAAGTCTATTAAGTCAACTTAGAGAGTAAAGCAGTCGACTGACCAGACTCAATTTACATAAGACACTCTGAGAAATTAAAAATGCAAGTTTAGAGAATACAACCTCAGAGGGTCAACACAACAAATACCACGATGTATCCTGGTTCGGTCATCCCGACCTACATCCAGTCCCCAAGCAACCCACTTGAGATTTTCCACTATTGTTGAAAAAAATATAAGAATACTCTACGGCCTTTGACAACAACTATGTCAAATCCGTAGACCTCTCTCACCACTAGAGAGAGCAGAACCCACTCTACACCCTAGAGTGAAACTGACTCTAAACCAAGAGTCCTACTCTCCAACCGAGAGGACCACTCTCACAACCCAAGAGTGAAACAACAACAAAAAGAGATTTACAACAACCTAAAGCCTTGTATGTGAAAGTGCTTTTTGTAAATTGGCTATAGGTCGACTTCTGACTTCAGTCTAGAACGAATTCAATATTATACAAGACTGAAAATCAGAGAACCAAGTCTTAAAGAAAGTATATGCTTTTTAAACTTGTTCTTTTTCTTCCCAAAAGCAAAAGATTTGAATCAAAAGTTTAGTGACCTTTTCCAATTGAAATCTATACTCTTTTTATAGAGTTAGATTCTCTTGGACGTTGAGAAATAGTATCCCAACTGCCATACAACGGCTAGTAAAAGTTTGAATTTGAAAAATAAGTTTTAAATTCAGAAAACTGTCAAAACTGCTTGAACAGTCGACTGGGTTGCCATATGAGTCGGTTGGTCAGAGCTTGGGTGAGTTCAGTCAGTTTTGTACTCTAACAGTCGACTGCTTCCAAAAGTAAGTCGACTGGTACTCAATCAACTGAACTTATACAAGCTTTGTTTTGACATTTTGATTTTGTAAAACATTTTCTTTATGTAGTTTTGTAAAACATTTTCTTTATGTAGGGAATGTGTGAATGTGTGTGTGTGATAAGACTTTTACAAGATTCTAAGACTCGCAAATAATACAAACAATATTACAAGACATTTGTTCAATGTAGCTAATCACTTGAAGCACTTGAAAGCTCTTGAAAGTCTTGAACTTGAACTTGAGTCTTTGTGGCTTGATCTTGCCTTTGTGGCTTAAGAAAGTACTTTTGAAAACTTCATCACAGTGTATTGGCTTTGAATGCTTCATCATGGTATTGACCTTGAACACTTTTGATACACACTGCAAAAGATATGTAATATAGAACAATTGTGTATTGTGTTGTAGTCATCAAAATCAAGAATCTACAGGAGCTTTTGGTCTGAATTATTAGACTAGTCTATACTGGTCTGATTACAAAAATTTTATATGATATTTTAGACCAAAAAAAGAATGTCATATAAAGTTTTCACAAATTTTCAAATGTTGGATTTAAAGTTATGATTATAAGAAACTCAATTAAAACTTCTAAAAATTATAATAAATTCAATTTAAATCCATATAGGCTATATAATATATGAAAATCAGTCATCTTGGAAAGTTATATCCAATAAAATTGATTTCACATTCATATAAAATGTTATTCAAAATAAATTTGATGGATGTTATAATATTCAATGAAAATATAAAGATAATAAGAAAACTGTTTCTCTAACCTACCGTTGGATCGATATAAATTTTGGATATGTTTCTCTCCAATATGTTGTTCTCCTGCTCCCAAAATTTGAGGTTGATCAGACTTCGTGAAGCATTGAACGAAAAGAATCGTGTTGATAACGTGTTACAAATATAAAGAAACATTATTAAAATATAAAGAAATGGACGGACAACTTTCTTATTCTTTTTCTATACATCTTATATGTGGCTCCACATATTTATATGGTTACAAAGGACCTCATAAGTTACAAAAGAGAGAAGTAAAGAGGTGGGAGAAGTGGGAGAGGAGTTACAAAGTCATGAAGATGGTGTGGTAGGAGTTCCAAAGTCATGGAGATGTGATCATCCACTAATAACACTTGCAACAATAACTATTTTGTTTTTTTTCTCAGTTAAAAAGTTAAATGAGATTGATTTAAAATTTGAGACCATAGTGAATTTTAACAAAATAATATAATTTTTTTTTCGTGCATCGTCCGGGTTATATGCTAGTATTATTATAATATTATATCTATATCTCTAATATTATAATAGAAGAGTTGGGGTTGTCATTTGTAGACATTCAACTATCTAATCTCGACCATTCATTTTTAAGTGGAAGTTATATTAACCATTCGTTTACTCAACTATTATTAGTTACCATAATACCCTCAAAGTTCAAATTTATTTACGACATAATTATTTACAAAAGTGTCACTCATATAAAATAAAAGCTTGTGCCACTAGGGGTAATTTGTAAAGAGTATGTGATGAGTAAAGGGAGGCCTCAGGTTCGGAGCGAGAATACATCTTATTATTTACTATATAAAAAAATTAATTAGAACGTGCATCGCACGTGCAGATTACTAGTGTTATACTAATATGAGAGATAGTGTCTACCCCCTCTCTCATTCCTCTATTTTGAAATAGAGAAAGAATAACAAAAGGTAGGAATTCCCATTTTAATTCACACGTGCAAACTGCACATTTTCATAAAAGAAAAAGAAAAAGCCCAATCGGGCCAATTCCTGTCACGGTCTCACCCACGATCTCTTTGCTTCCCCCCTTCAAAATCCAAATCCTACCTAGCCCTAGCCACCGCTCGATGCTCGCCACCCCCTCACGCTGGCCCCTTTCCCCACGCTACTCGCCTCCCCCTCACGTGCTGATACACATCGAAGCTAGAGGAGACAGAGGAAGTTGAATTTGATCGGAGAAAGTGGAGTTGCAGAGTGTATCAGTTTGGTATCAGTTTGTTGGAAATGTTAAAAGGGGGTCTTTTGTATATAACAATAATTGTAAGGGTTTTTGTGTAAATAATGGGGGGTAAATCAGTTAGTTAGAATTAGCTGAAGGGGGGACCCACTTGTAACTGAATGTAAAGGAAGTGTTTGAGCACGTGTGTTGTATGTGCTTTTTGCTATAAATACAGAGGATCAGATTGAAGCTGATCATGAATTGGTTTGTACATTTTCTTCTTGTCTTCTTGATTCTTTCTTTCTTGATTCCGTTAGAACTCTGGTTCTCCTCCTAAACCCTAGTTCTTATCTTCCACTACCTACCCCAAATTCACCATTAGCAAGTCCCAAATGCCTAGGAAAACTCTGAAGACACCTGCCATGGCTGCAGGAGAGTTGGAGACACATCAATTGGTATCAGAGCCGTTCGATCCAACAGCCAATTATGTTGACGGCAAGGAACCTCGCCAAGAAACGGAAGGAGTGACTGGTATGGGGGTGCTAGGTGCAGCTCCAGAAACCAATGATCATCTTCAACCTCAGTTCATAGCTGATCGCATCGGATGTGTTAAAAATCATGTCAGGAATTTGACTTCTCAGAATGTGATGATTCTGGCTCAGCTATAGCATTTGTCACAACAGATTGGAGGTTTAGTTGCTGCAACCAAGCCAAGTCAAGAATCCTTAGGTGGAATTCCACCGTATATTTCATCAGGTAATCTCAATTCCCACATTAATAGATTTTCTATGGAAGCAAATCTTAGATCTTTTAATAGATTTGGGGAAAGAATTGTTAATAATCGAGGAAGTGAACAAGTGAATTTATTCCCTAAACCACCTATGCTAGATGTGCATCATTTTTCGGGGAAAGGAGATGTTCTCAATTGGCTGTTCCAAATTGAACACTACTTTGAGTTATATCAGATTCAAGGAGGCGACAAAGTTAGAGTGGCGTATTTCTTTTTGAAAGATGAAGCAGTGCAGTGGTGTTGTTGGTTTCTTAAGGCTAACGATAATGTAGTTACTTGGAAACAATTTAGAGAGGGAATTTGTGATAGATTTGGTCAGGGAATTTACGAGAATGCTGCAAGAACACTATGTAGACTCGAACAAACTAGCACTGTAGTGGATTATCAAGAAAAATTTGAAAGGTTACTTTGTTTAGTAGATGGTGTTGGGGAACCTTACCTTGTTCAGTAGTTTGTTAGTGGATTAAAAGTGAAAATGCAGCATGATGTATTCCTAGCAGAGCCACAAACTCTTGGTGAGGCATTTAAACTAGCAGGAAGATATGAAAAGAAATTCAATGCATTAAGACACACATATAAACTCCAGTACAAACCACAGTTTAGAAGCAATTTCCCAACCCAGTCACACACTTGCATCCTTTTCTACACAACCAATGAAGCCAATAAATTCCACCAATCCACTCCTTAGAAGATTAACTCCAAATGAGGTATGGAATAGAAGGAAGAAAGGATTATGTTTCCATTGTGATGAAAATTTTTTGCCTGACCATGTGTGCACTAAAAAAGCTTATATGTATATCGAAGGAGAATGGGATATGGCTAGTTTGCAGAGTGAAGATGAATTTACACAGTTACTTAGTGAAATGCAGTGTGCAGAGTGCCCAAATGATGAAGAAGCCAAGCAATTAACAACTGCAGTCCTTAGTACTAGGGTGAATACTAAGTGTTTGATCCTTAAAGGTCAATTAAACAACCATGATGTCCTCATATTACTTGACAGCGAAGCTACACACAATTATATAGATCCATTTATTGTAAAGAAGACAGGACTCCAACTTTCTTTTAAGCAAACCTTTAATGTAAGGGTTGCGGGGGAAAAGAGGTTGAAGGCTCTGGGTTGTGCTCTGGAGTCGGCATTTATTGCCAAGGATATTAGATATTCGATGATTTTCTAGTATTTCCTATAGGTGGCCATGATATAGTTGGAGTATACTGTGAACATGATTGATAAAAGTTTGAAATTTTTTCATCAAGGGAGGATCTGGACTCTACAAGGGATGAAACCTAGTCCCACTCAATTAATGAATGAAAAAGAAGTAAATAAGATCACTTTATTAACCCATCGGGGGTTTGTGTTGTATTTGATCAACACTGCTATTGGTCGAACCCTTGACTCCTGATATGGAAACTTTGTTACAAGATTTTCATGAGACATTTGATGAACCCAAAGGGTTACCCCCTAATCAATCATGTGACCACCAGATTCCATTAGTTGAAGGATCTAAGCCAATTTACATAAGGCCATATAGGCACTCTTTTGAAGAGAAAAATGCTATAGAGGAAATAGTTGTTGACATGCTCCTGCAGGGTGTTATTAGACCAAGTACAAGCTCTTACTCTTCTCCGGTGGTGTTAGTCAAGAAACATGACGGGTCTTGGAGAATGTGTGTTGACTATAGATCACTTAATCAACAAACTGTCAAGGACAAATATCCTATCCCTATAATAGATGATCTGCTCGATGAGTTACATGGGTCGAAGTTCTTCACTAAGTTAGACTTAAGATCTGGCTATCATCAGATCAGAATGAAGAATGATGATATACATAAAACAGCATTTCGAACTCATAGTGGCCATTATGAGTTCATGGTACTGTCGTTTAGCTTAAGTAATGCACCCTCTACCTTCCAAAGACTCATGAATGATATCTTTAGATCCTATCTACAGAAGTTTGTTTTAGTTTTTTTTGATGATATACTGATATTCAACAGAGATTGGCAGCAACATTTGGGCCATTTACAGGTAGTCTTGTAGAACCTTCGTGATAATAAATTGTTCATCAAAAAATCTAAATGTGCATTTGGGAAAAGGAAAGTTGAATATTTAGGTCACATAGTTTCAGATGAAGGAATTTCAGCTGATCCAAGTAAAATTGTTGCAGTCCAACAGTGGCCTACACCCAAGAATGTTAAGGCCTTAAGGGAGTTCTTAGGCCTTACAGGATACTATAGGAAATTCATCAAAAATTATGGGTCGATTGCTGCTCTGCTTACTGATCTCACAAAAAAGAGGGCTTTAAGTTGAATGAAGTAGCTGCAGCTGCATTTGAAGCTTTAAAAACTGCACTCTCTTCAGCCCTAGTGCTACAATTACCAAATTTTGAGGAAACTTTCATAGTGGAATGTGATACTTGCAAGGAAGGGGTGGGAGCAGTTTTGTTACAAAGAGATCATCTATTGGCTTATATTAGTCAAGCAATCAAGGGGAAGTGTATTTACTGGTCTGCATATGAAAAGGAGATGCTTGCAATACTATTGGTTGTTAAGAAATGGAAGCAATACTTATTTGGTAGGAGACTTATCATACGAACAGATCATTATCCACTTAAATATATGCTAGACCAAAGGTTATCCACTGATGTGCAGCACACTTGGTTGAGCAAGTTATATGGGTTTAATTTTGTGGTTGAGTACAAGAGAGGAAGAGATAATGTACCTGCTGACAAATTATCAAGAAGGGATGAGGAGTGTTTTTTGCTTCACTTGTCTACCATGGTAGCTGATTTGTGGCAGGAAGTGTTGTAGATGAATGAAAAGGATAATTACTTCAAAGAGTTATCTGCCAAATTAATAAAGAACCCAAATGCAAAGTTCACTCAAGTAAGGGGTGTTTGGTATAAGTCAGGGAAGGTAATTATCAGCCCTACAACTGCATTTCGTCAAATTTTGATCCACGAGCATCACAATACCCATGTTGGTGGTCACTCAAGCTATGATAAAACCCTTCAGAGATTGAGGAGTTCCTTTTGGTGGAAGGGCATTAAGAAGGATGTTTTGCAGTATGTTAGGGAATGTACTACATGTCAAACATCCTAATATGTTTGTCAAGCCCTTTCGGGGTTACTACAGCCATTGCCAATACCTGACAATGTGTGGGAGCATGCAAGCATGGATTTTATTGAAGGTTTGCCTCTCAGTAACAAGTGTTCAACCATTTTGGTGCTAGTGGGTCGATTGAGTAAGTATGCACATTTGTTCCCTGTGCAACATCCCTTCTCAGCTATTGACATAGTGAAAATATTGTTTGATGGTGTGTTCAATCTCTATGGATTTCCTATATCCATAGTATGTGATAGGGGGTCCATTTTCACTAGTGCTATTATGAAGGAGATGTTAAAATTACAAGGAACTCAGCTTAAATTTACAACTGCATACCATCCGCAAACGGATGGGCAAACTGAGGTGGTTAATAGGTGTTTGGAGACCTATTTGAGGTGTTTTTGTTGCTTAAAGCCTAAGGAGTGGAGCAAATGGCTGGTATGGGCAGAGTATTGGTATAACACCTCCTGGCATACTACTACTAAGTTTACACCACATCAAATATTGTATGGTAGATCACCACCAACTCTGCTATCATATATTCCTTCAATTGCGAAGTGTCCCCAAGTTGCTGAAACATTATTAGCCATAGATGTTCATTTGCAACTTTTGAAGGACAATTTGAAGAAAGCCCAGAGTCAGATGAAGAAATTTGCATACAATCATCGTCATGAGAGAGAGTTTGCAATAGGTGATCTTGTGTACCTCAAGTTGCAGCCTTACAGGCAAACAAAAGTTGCAATTAGAGCTGTTCAGAAGCCCTCTCCCCTTTTCTATGGACCATATCAGGTCAACGAAAGAATTGGTAAAGTAGCTTATAGATTGCTACTTCCTGCAGCTGCTAAAATCCACCCAGTATTCCATATATCTCAACTCCGCAAACACATCGGACCCACTGCTGGAGTACAACACTCCCTACCCACTTATGTCTTTCGAGCCTTACTTGAACCTGAGGAAATTATTGATAGGAGATCTGTAGTTTGTAATCAAAAGTTAGTTTCTGAAGTTCTCATTAAATGGAAACATCAGTCAGTCGAGGAGGCTTCGTGGAAACCATACTGGGAATTAGTAAGGAGGTTCCCCCTATTCGACCTTGAGGCAAGGTCTCAGGGGATGGGGGGAGGAGTTTGATACACATCGAAGCTAGAGGAGACGGAGAAAGTGGAGTTGCAGAGTGTATCAGTTTGTTGGAATTGTTAAAAGGGGGGTCTTTTTGTATATAACAATAATTGTAAGGGTTTTTGTGTAAATAATAGGGGGGTAAATCAGTTAGTTAGAATTAGCTTAATGGGGGACCCACTTGTAACTGAATGTAAAGGAAGTGTTTGAGCACGTGTGTTGTATGTGCTTTTTGGTATAAATAGAGAGGATCGGATTGAAGCTGATCATGAATTGGTTTGTACATTTTCTTCTTGTCTTCTTGATTCCGTTATAACTCTGGTCCTCCTCCCAAACCCTAGTTCTTATCTTCCACTACCTACCCCAAATTCACCATTAGCAAGTCCCAAATGCCTAGGAAAACTCTGAAGACACCTGCCATGGCTGCAGGAGAGTTGGAGACACATCACGTGCACCCTCACCCACCTTCTACCCATGCTGCTCGCCTCTCCTCCTCCCTCACTACCGCCGCCGCCACACGTTGTTCTTCCTTCTTCACCACCTCTCCATCTTCTTCCTCTCCTCCTTCGTCAGACCCTAACCCTACATCGTCATTTGTCTGCCACTTCTCCGACTGTGCTCTCCGACCAGCCACAATGCTCAGATCCGCTCATTCGACCGCAAGTTTGCTACCATGGGTAAGCTTTCCTCAAGATTCTTGCCCGTTCTGATATGATTTGGTCTAATATTGTGTTTTTCTGTTGTTTTGTTTCTGTTTGACAGGTGAGAACTCATACAATAACATCTTTACTACGTTATCAAAGCCGAGTGGCGGTAAGTTCGGGAAGTATTATAGCTTGGTGGTGATCAATGATCCCAGCATTGGTGAGTTTTTGATTGATGGATTTTTTTTATAAATTTTATTTTAGTGTTTGTGTGAGACTAAGGGTATCGATGAGTTCGGGAAGTACAGTTTGGTGATGCTCTCTTTATTGTATTTGAACCTTTTCTTCTTATTATTATTAATTTAGAAGTCAACTCAAGCCTACAATTTCTTTGCTCAAAATGGAGAAAACGAATTTTTGGATTGCTGCCGTCTACTTCTCTCGAAAAACTTGCCACCAACTGCGTATCGGCCATTAAATTATGTGAAACTCTGGAAGTTGCTGGTGGAAAAAATGCTAGTATACTAGTACGGTTTACGGTGAAAAAAATGTTGCGTCCAATTTAAGAAATGGGACAATAAATTTTAATTTAAAAAAAAAAAAAAAAACTCAAGACAGCCCACAGCCCCTAACCCAAAATCAGAAACCCGGCCCGCGACCCGCCTGCGACAACCCAGCCCGCTGAGTAACGGTTCGGGTCCGGGTCGAACCCGCGAGCCTAAGCAGGTCGACCCAGGTCATCGAAAACGAACTTCAAACCCGTTCAACCCGGCCCTCTCAACCTGGTGAAAAGTATCCAACCCAACCCGGCCGGGTTAACCAATCGACCCGACCCAACCCGAACCCGCCCTACTTCGGTTACAACCCGGCCGGGTTCAATCCGACCCGGCCCGGTCGATCCGGTTGCCAACCCTAGGGACTCCATTGCTGTCATTCTAGTGTGCCTATGATGTAGCACGGGACAAATTTTTAGCTAGTGTGTATCATCGTACAAAAATTCAATATGATATAGATAAACTAGAGGAGATATGCATAAAAGTATTTGCTATTTAGGGTTCGATTTTTTCTTCTTTCGAACTTTCCAAATCCCCGATCTTAAAACCCTCCCTCTTCTCTCTCGTCTCCCCTTCTACTTCTATTCCCAAAAATTTCCGTCGACAACGCTGCAGTGGCGGTGTTGGTTCTACCATACGCGAGGTAAACCTTTTCTTCCCATAGTTTTTCTATTCATTTAGGCCGTTAATCCATACTAGTAATTTACACGTGCGTTGCACGGCTTAATAAATACATATATTTATTTTTAAAAGTAAAAATTCAGGCACGCATGTTGCACGGGTTGGTAGAAGGACATATTACACTAAGGCCTTTTCCTTAATAAATACATATATTTATTTTTAAAAGTAAAAATTCAGGCACGCATGTTGCACGGGTTGGTAGAAGGACAAATTATACCAAGGCCTTTTTCCAATATAGTAGTAGAGATATATTTATTTTTAAAAGTAAAATTCAGACACGCGTGTTGCACGGGTTGGTAGAAGGACAAATTACACTAAGGCCTTTTCCCATTATAGTAGTAGAGATTATAGTAGTAGAGATGGAATTCATGAAAGCTCATCTTTTGACTAGAAGGTGACGCTAATTGGGCCTTGATACCTGCTGTTCGTTCTTCAAGAGATACCTACTTTTGTTTGATCCATTAAAAAAAAGAATGTTTAATCTTGTGGTTATATGGTGGCACGGAAAGACTGCCTCCCCAAGTACCGCAACATTTGTCCACTTCCTCAAAATGATGATCAATTAATACATGTTTTTTGGGAAAACCCACTCTGTGCCATTATCATTAGCATTTTCCAAGTGAATAAAACCTACATGAAGATTTTAAAAAAAAAAAAAAATCAACTCTAACCTGACTTTTTGAAACTTGGAAGTTGCGTTATATTTGTGCTGTAACAGAAACTAACCCTTTCTGTAATGTATCCATCACGTCATGACCTCATTAATTACATATAAAAGCATTGATTTGGTAGCAAATAATTTAAAATTGAAAACCTATGTTCATACAGTTTAGCAATAATTTTTCTGTGACTAATTTACTGATCCAGTTTGCCTGAACTGGATCTTGTTCAGCTGCTGGCCATGGAGTATCAGTGCATATCAATACTAGAGTAATTATTTGTCTTTGGGGGGGTTTATTGTAAATAGCCTATGTCATCTTACATTTACAACCCTGTATTAGTACTGCGCTATGCACGGGATGTACAACTGTAGGAATAAGGTTGGAGGGACAGTTAGGAGTAGGGTCCACTCTAACTGAATTTTGTTGGGAAGTTTCATGTCCATTTACGTGTGATGCACGTGTCTTCACCTTTGTATAAGTAAGCTCAGATGTACCCCGTATTGGTATGAATAGAAATTGCGACTTTGAGTCCACTGTTCATCTCTTCTTCCTTCTTCTATCTTGAGTTGTGCCTTAGGGTTTTGCAGGTCGATAGCGAAAAGACGGTCCACCGCGTCCAACGACGCTGCTGGAGGCCGAGTTGGAACAACGGTATCAGATCTCGAAGTCGATCCGGTAGCTGGCATCGACCAAGAATTCGATCAAGAACCAATTCAAGAAGCTGAGAATCCAACGAGTTTTGGTCTGGATCTCGATATGGACCTAGAGTTGGGGATCAGATCGTGCGAGCTGCTGCCAGTAATGGCGATGCTACTCACAAGCGATCCAGCTGTGAAGAGAGGATTGATCGAATTGAGAAGGATATTGATAAAATTCTTCAGGATCCGCGACGACAACGTCATTCTCGACGATCGTAGCAGTTGTGGAAAACAGAGGAAAGTAGAAATGAATCGGATGGAAGTGAACAATATCGACATTCAGGTTATCACCGCCGACCTACAAAAGGGGGGAAGTCATATCAACATCAAGAAACCCCTTATGGTGGTAGAAGACTAGGAACTCTTCATTCACTATGACCAGAGGAGCATTGGATGTCTGAAGATAGTGAAGAAGAATAAGAGGATAGAGGTCGTTCTTGGCGGATGTCAGCTGTTGGACAAAATTCCTGTGAGAAATCTGTATCAACCAAGAGATCGCAGGTTGGGTATCTTCCTTCCCATCTGCGACACAATGATTTGTCGACTCTCTATGAGAAACCACCATCACAGACAATATCACAGGGTTGGTATCTCCCTCCCCATCTGCGACAACAAGATTCTTTGTCTCCATCCCTTACATGCCTCAATTGTTCAGTCGAAGAACCAGCTTCCAAGGTGAAGATGCAGCCAGCTATGAGGTTCAGGAAACGCACACCAAGTGTTGGGTTAAATTCTCATGAGAAGTCAGAGTTGTCAAGAAATGATCCAAGGCTCACACTCAAGGTTTTGAAGCTCTCAACCAGTGATTCAGCTCGAAAGCATGATGATATGAAGTCTCAAAGAGCAAGTCATGTTATTTTATTGACTACTACGGATGAGGTAACTACTGACTTCTCTACATTACCTTCATATCCTTGTGATTCTACCAGTACTGTTCCCGTTGTTCGCCCTCAGTTTAGGTCGCAAACCTCATGTCCATCGACTTTGTTACTACACACTTATGTTCTTCATGAAGTTTTCTTTGAGACTCACTCTAAATCAGTTCAAACTAAGGTTGAGAATGCATCCAGACCAAAAAAAGAGTGTGAGTTGTGTTCAAAAGTAATTGAGGCTCTGATTTTTAAAATCCTAAGGCACAAGTTGAGTTTGATGTTCAACAGAGAAGGTTATACAAAGGAAGTTCTCCTCAAGCATCTCCTAAGGGCCAACAAAGGGAGTTATACTCTTCTACTCACACTCAAGCAAAGCCTTTATTCTATCCAAAAGAGCTCTCGACATTAAACATTCTTCGTATTGTTGGCTCTTGTCATTTATCTACTTTTGGATATCATCTTGTACCTTATGCAGACCTTATGCACTTATTGGAGTGGTGGTTGATTGGTCTCGAAGGACAAATGCTTAAATGGTTTCGTTGGTGGGAGGAATATAGAGGAGGAGTGAAGTCCTTGAAGGAAATTTTAATTTAAGAGTTGGATATTTCATTTGCTAAACCTATAACCAAGGCCATTATGTACACGCGGGAAGGGTGGATATTACAGTTGGATTTGTGGATACATGAGCACCAGTTATATGCAAAGCTTGGTAAATGCATTTTTTTGAGCCAGGGAAAATTTTATGGGGCTTTTGATTTTTCGAGAAAGTATGATGGTGCCTCTCTCAAATTGTGATTGTCATCTAGTCCAGTTGCCCACTTTTTCCTTGAAAATCTTAGGTTTGAAAAAGAGTTTGCCAGTGGAGACTGGACTGTTGAGTAATGTGCTAAATAAATGCATTCACATATCTAAGAATTAATGAAGTCTTGGTAATGATGTACCTAGTAAATTGTATCTAAGAATTAATGAAGTCTTGGTAATGATGTACCTAGTAAATTGTATGCAGTTAAGTGCATCTAGTTAAGTGTGTTCATGCACTAGTGAGTTAATGCTTATTCTAGTGAGTTCCATTGCTCACTATAAATATGTGAGCTATCTCTAGTTGTGAATGTACAACAAAAGAAAGATCATTTCAAATAAAAGAGAAATAATTATCTATCCTCAAATACTCTTCCTCTTGCTCTAGAATACCACCAACAGATTGGTATCAGAGCCATGGCTTTCTCAAGCAACCCTTCAACAACCAACAGTACAAACTATAGCAATGTCCAAGTTCCTTTATTTGAAGGAGAAAATTATGACTTCTGGGCAGTAAAAATGGAGACTTTATTCACCTCTTTGGATGTCTTGGATCTAGTCAAAAAGGGGTACGAAGAATCAGCAACAACAACAGATACCGATGCTGGAGTTGCAGCTGTGCAAAGTGACGAATTGAAGAAGAAGAAGATTACCGATGCTGGAGCTCTTGGGATGATTCAAAGAGGAGTCTCACTAGCTATATTTCCAAGGATTATGAGAGCAAAAACAGCCAAGGAAGCATGGGAAACTCTACAACAAGAGTTCGAAGGAGATTCAAAGGTGAGAACCGTTAAACTTCAATCTCTTAAAAGAGACTTTGAGAATGAAAAAATGAAAGAAAAAGAAAGTTTGAATGAGTATTTTAATAGATTGTCCGAATTGGTGAATCAAATGAAGTCGCATGGAGATACAATTGATGATCGCAGAATTGTTGATAAAATTTTGATTAGCTTGACTGAAAAATTTGATCCTATGGTGGCTGTTATAGAAGAAACTAAAGACTTGTCTACTATGACTGTCCAAGGGTTGATGGGGTCACTTAGATCCTATGAGCAAAGATTGTTACGGCGCATTGAAAAGTCAATTGAAAGCGCATTTCAATCTAAGCTCACCATTCAATCCAATGACGATAAATGTTCATCCCAAAATAAAGGTGAGTCTTCTAGTGGTGGCAGATTTGGCAGAGGCAGAGGAAGAGGCAGAAACTCATATGGCAGAGGAAGAGGCACCTATGGCGGACGAGGAGATAATAGAGGCTCAAATAAATGGTGCAGAATTTGCAAGAAGAACACTCATGAAGAGAAAGATTGCTGGAATAAAGGCAAGCCACAATGTCATAATTGCAAAAAGTTCGGGCACTTGCAAAAGGATTGTCACTTTGGCAACCAACAACACATTTCATTTGCAGAAGCAGAAAATAGTGAAGGGAACCTGTTCTATGCTTGTCAAAAGGCAACTGAAGAGCATAAAAATGTGTGGTACTTGGACAGCGGTTGCAGCAATCACATGACGGGAGATAAAGAAGCCTTTATTGACATTGATCGTTCATTTGGCTCAAAAGTAAAATTGGGCAATGGAGAATATGTTGAAGTTGAAGGCAAAGGCAGCATTGGAGTTGCAACAAAGCAAGGAGGTAAAGTCATTCATGATACTCTTTATGTGCCTAAATTAGATGAAAATTTGTTGAGCATCGGACAACTTTTGGAGCATGGTTATTCTCTTCTATTTGAGAATCGAGAGTGCAGAATTTTTGATTCAAAAGGAATAGTTGCTGCTGTGGTTAAAATGACCAAGACTAGAAGCTTTCCACTCTCTCTTAATTATGAGAAAAATCTCAGCCTGATGGCTAGAGAAGTAAAAGACTCTTGTCTATGGCACAAGCGATTTGGACACCTAAACTACAACAGTCTCAAGTTGCTTTCTCAAAAGAATATGGTGTTCGGACTGCCAACAATTGAAGAAAAACATGGAGTATGTGAAGGATGCATGCTTGGCAAACATCATCGCCAACCATTTCCAAAAGAAGGAGCGAGGATAGCCAAAGAAGTGCTGGAGTTGGTGCACACAGATGTTTGTGGTCCTATGAGTACCTTGTCGCATGCCCAAAACAGGTACTTTATTTTGTTTATTGATGACTTGACTCGCATGACATGGGTATATTTTATGAGACAAAAATCTGAAGTATTTGTCATATTTAAGAAGTTTAAAGCTTTTGTTGAGAAACAAAGTGGCAGGTCCATAAAAGTTTTGAGAAGTGACAATGGAAAGGAGTACACCTCCAAAGAATTTGACAAGTTTTGTGAAGAAGAAGGCGTGGAGAGGCAACTCACTGTTGGCTATACACCTCAACAAAATGGTGTATCTGAAAGGAAGAATCAAACTGTGATGGAGATGGCTAAGTCCATGCTGTTCGAGAAAGGGATGCCCAAGGAATTTTGGCCCGAGGCTGTTAATACAGCTGTGTACCTGCTGAATAGATGCCCAACAAGAGCTGTATGGAATGAGACGCCATTTGAAGCATGGAGTGGAAGAAAACCTTCAGTGAACCACCTTAAAGTTTTTGGGTGTGTTTGCTATGCTCAAGTTCCCAAGGAAAAGAGGACAAAACTTGAAGAAGCAAGTCAAAGATGCATCTTTATTGGCTATAGCTCCGTTTCAAAGGGCTATAGACTTTACAACTTGAAGAGCAAAAAAGTGATCATTAGCCGGGATGTTGTATTTGATGAGAAGGCTTCTTGGAATTGGCAAGAAGAGAAGATTGAAGAGAAAATTGTTCCGGCAGTAATTTTAGAGCAAGGTCCAACTCCTTCAGAGAATGAACAACAAGATCCATCTACACCATGCTCTTCTACATCAAGCTCTAGCTCATCATCTCCAAACTCAACTCCAATAAAAATGAGGAGTTTGAGTGATGTTTATGCAAGGTGCAATTATTGTGTGGAGGAACCAGAAAATTTTGAAGAAGCGGTCAAGGAAGATGCTTGGAGGAAGGCAATGCAAGAGGAAATAGATGCAATTGAAAAGAACAAGACATGGGAGCTAGTTGAAAAGCCAAATGACAAAGAAGCTATCGGTGTGAAATGGGTGTACAAGGTGAAGCATAATCCAGATGGTTCAGTCCAGAAAAATAAAGCACGACTTGTTGCAAAGGGCTATTCACAGCAGCCCGGTGTTGATTATGAAGAGACATTTGCTCCCGTTGCACGGTTAGACACCATTAGAGCATTGATCTCCCTTGCAGCTCAAAAAGGATGGAAGTTGTATCAACTAGATGTGAAGTCAGCATTTTTGAATGGAGAATTGAAAGAGGAGGTTTATGTTGAGCAACCTCAAGGCTTTGTGATAGAAGGCCAAGAAGAAAAGGTTTATGGATTGAAGAAAGCTCTTTATGGGCTGAAACAAGCACCAAGGGCGTGGTATAGCAACATTGACAATTACTTCATGGAGAAAGGCTTTGAGAAGAGCCAGAGTGAGCCTACTTTGTATGTCAAACGACGAGGTATGGCTGATATCCTTATTATTGCACTTTATGTGGATGATTTGATCTTTACCGGAAATAATTTGAAGATGATTGAAGATTTTAGAAAAGAAATGATGAGGAGATATGAGATGAACGATTTGGGCTTGTTGCATCATTTTCTTGGAATTGAAGTTTATCAAGAGGACGATGGGGTCTTTATTTGTCAAAATAAATATGCTGAAAAAATATTGAAGAAGTTTGGGATGTTTGATTGTAATCCAACTGATACACCATTAGTTGTGAATGAAAAATTGAAGCAAGATGATGGAGGAAGGAAGGTTGATGCTAGTAACTACAGAAGCCTGATTGGTAATTTATTTTATCTCACTAGCACAAGACCAGATATCATGTTTGCAGCAAGTTTACTCTCTCGATTCATGAATGATCCAAGCCACATCCATCTAGGTGCAGCTAAAAGGGTGTTGAGATACATTCAAGGCACTTTGAACTATGGAATCAAATATGACAGTAAGGTCGAAGCAAAGTTAGTTGGTTTTTGTGACAGTGATTGGGCAGGTTGTATGGATGATATGAAAAGCACTTCTGGATATGTTTTCTCACTAGGTTCGGGTGTTTTTTCGTGGTGCTCTAAGAAACAGCAATCCGTTGCTCAATCTTCTGCAGAGGCTGAATATATTTCAGCTGGGTTAGCAACCCAGCAAGCAATATGGTTGAAGAGGATACTTGAAGACTTTGGTGAAAAACAAGAAGCTGTGACTATCCATTGTGATAATAAGTCAGCCATTGCTATGGGAAAGAATCCAGTCTTTCATGGAAGAACGAAGCACATAGCCATCAAACATCATTTTATTCGAGAAGCAATTGAAGAAAAAGTGGTGCAATTAAAGTTTTGCAAGTCCGATGATCAACTTGCAGATATTTTCACAAAGGCCTTGACTAGAGACAAGTTCCAGAAATTAAGAGAAGCTCTTGGAGTTCAAGAACAGCACATTAAGGGGGAGAATGTTGAGTAATGTGCTAAATAAATGCATTCACATATCTAAGAATTAATGAAGTCTTGGTAATGATGTACCTAGTAAATTGTATCTAAGAATTAATGAAGTCTTGGTAATGATGTACCTAGTAAATTGTATCTAAGAATTAATGAAGTCTTGGTAATGATGTACCTAGTAAATTGTATGCAGTTAAGTGCATCTAGTTAAGTGTGTTCATGCACTAGTGAGTTAATGCTTATTCTAGTGAGTTCCATTGCTCACTATAAATATGTGAGCTATCTCTAGTTGTGAATGTACAACAAAAGAAAGATCATTTCAAATAAAAGAGAAATAATTATCTATCCTCAAATACTCTTCCTCTTGCTCTAGAATACCACCAACATGGACATATTTGGTGTCAAAGCCCTTTAAACAAGTTCATATTGGAAGGTACAAAAGTCACCAATATTCACTTCTCTATTATGAACCTTATCAAGACATTGCTAAGGGTGGTTCTGCGCCATACAATCTCTTGCTTCGACATGTTGCAGAGAATGATGACTATAGCATCAAGTTAGCATCCGTTAGTGTGAAGATGTTGCAAAGTATCAGTTCCCTTTTTGTTGGAAACATGACAATCAAATCAACTATAGCAGATTAATGTCAGTTGCTTACAAGCTGTTATTGTGTAAAGCTGCTAGTGAAGGGGATTTCATAGTACTTGTGTTTGAAGACAACAAGTTCGAGTCTGGAGATATTATTGGGTTCGGTCTTGGACTTGAATTGGAACAAAAGCTCAAGTTCCTAGTGGGATGGCCAAGTTGGATCAGTTCAATGAGTCAAGGCAGGTATATGAAAATGAAGAATGGTCCTTTGGGTACGACGAAAGTCGCACTGGAGTTTTTGTTGTCCTCCAAGGTATTTTTAATGCACAGGATGCATAAAGCAGTATACCATTCTCTAACTGAACCTGAAATGAAGCTAGAGTTCTTTTATGTTCATCAAGTAACATGTTGGTTGCTTAGAAGTAGGGGATACCTTTGCCAGAAGCTCAAAGCTCATGTTGGAAGATCCTCTGATGCAGTTGCTTCTTCTAATGGCCGGTCCTCCTACTTTGTTGAAGCTGCACCTTTGCCAGAGAAGATACTGGACATGAGGATAGTTCCCAAGAGAGATATTGCCATTACTAAAATTTTAATTTAGTGGTAGCATGGAAATACAAATTTATTGCAACCCTCGTTATGGATAATAAACTTAGTAATGGAATTGAAGTTGGTGAGAGCGAAAGTCCAGATAGTGCATCAGCAACAAATGGAGTCCGTATTACTTTGGTGAAGAGTTAGCTTGGTTCTCTGTCAACAAAAGGCTCCAACAGCAGTAGGCTTTGGAAAGGGAGAGACTAGAGTCTTTCACTACTGCATTAAAAGCTATTGCAGAGGAATGTGGACTACTACTGAAGAGGCCTGACAAAAAAAACTTGACAAAGGACCTAATTGGCTTCTCACTTCCAGTAGACTATGGGAGCTCTTTTGAAGGGGGGAGGAATGATCCAGTTCGCCTGAACTGGATCTTGTTTAGCTGTTGGTCATGGAGCTTCGGGGGGTAAAGCTGCAAGTGTGAGTATTACTAGAGTAATTATTTGTCTTTCTTTTTTTTTTTGGGGGGGGGGGGGGGGGGGGGGGGGGGGGGGGGGTTAATAGTAGTGCGTTATGCACAGGATGTACAACTGTAGGAATAAGGTCGAGGGGACAGTTAGGAGTAGGGTCTCTAACTGAATTTTGTTGGAAAGTTTCATGTCCATTTATGTGTGATACACGTGTCTTCAGCCTTGTGTAAGTAAGCTCAGATGTACCCCGTATTGGTATGAATAGAAATTGCGACTTTGACTGTTCATCTCTTCTTCCTTCTTCCATCTTGAGCCGTGCCTTAGGGTTTGAGGGTCGATGGCGAGAAGATGGTCCGCCACGTCCAATGACGCTGCTGGAGGCCGAGTTGGAACATTTACAGATTCTTCAAAGATAAAGAATACTTGACCAATTGTGATATGAACGACTGAAATTAGCCAAGAATTACCATATTCTGTTTTACCTTTTAATTCTTTAACTACGAGTGGAAAATTTCAGAGTTGTGGATTCAGGTTACTTGTTTTGATTGGTGTCTTTATGCTTACATGAGCTATATGTTAATTGCTAATCAATTTCTATGTATTTGGAGGTAGCATCACCCTGCTGGTGTTTGCTGTGGCTGAACTGTTTGTGGAAATGGCCAGCAATCCACAACCTTCTGGGTCGCAGGTAGGCTATGCATCTAAGTCCCCCCTCTCCCCTCTTCTATCAGTATTTTATATGTAATCCTCTATTTTGTCTTATGTAAAAAGGTGCTCAGTTGTTATTTTTTTCTCTCCTGAGAGCATCCACAGTCGTTATTCTCATTTGCCAAAATATGGCACCTACAGTAATAGCATATAGGGGAGTATCATACAGTCGTCGTTTCTCAAATTTTTCTCATTTGGCAAAAGACCAAAATACCCCTGGTTCTTTAAATTCATTCTTTATCTGTTGAAGGGCAATTTGGGAAAAAAACCCAAAAAAGAAAGAAAAAAAAAAAAAGGAAAAATACCCGGACGGGAGAAGATTCCCCGTCTGGGGATTTTTTCCCAAAAAAAAAGATTTTTTAAGTGCCAAGGACGGGGTATCATTCCCCGTCCGACCCTTTTTTAAATTAAAAAAATTCGGCAATCCTTCGGACGGTATATGATTCCCCGTCTTCTATATTTGAGAATTCTTACTTTCGTTTCTCAAATTTGAGAAACAAATTTGAGAGGAATGGGAAAAATGGCAATTATAGCAAACGAGTGCAGCACACCGTTTGCTATAAAATGGGAAAATGGGAGAAATAGAAAACGACTGTGGATGCTCTGAGTGAATAAATATGTACTTTGGAATAGGAGAAAAACTAGTTGCTTTCATGAGATGAAAATAATATGTTGTATTTCATTTGATAACCCCCACAACATTTTTCTTCTCCACCCATGCATATGCAAGTGAAAATAAACCTCTATGCCGGCATGCCAGATAGGTAATTTTGCTTTTACTTGTTTCTGTAAACATTTTGTTATTGATTTTTTTGCAGTTTAGGTCTGTTGTTCAATCACAACAAGCTTATCCATTTATGCCTCCCCATCAGTTTCTCCATGTTGGACAAGGTATTGCTGGATCAAGTGGCGGTGTACCTTCGCCCCATTTTCCTCCACCATCAACACATTTACCTCCAAGATCAGGTCCTTCAGGTCAAGGAGCGATTCCAGTTCCTTATATTCAGCTAAATGGGCCACTGCAGAATGCACCGATGGCAAATAATCACATGCCTAACTTAAATGGAGCTGGAATGCCACTTTCATCATCGTATAGTGTAAGTTCTTTTTGGGTACCTCTAAGGGCCTGTTTTGATTTGGACGCCTAGGTAAGATATATGGATGTATGTGTTATGTGGTGGTATTTAAGATAGATAACTTCCTGTTATCTTAACTATGCTATCTTTGGGACACTCTTTTTGGAGTTGGTATGCTTCTAGTTATCTCAAACCAGAAGTTGAAATACCTGGAGGCATCTAAACTCTAAAGTTGCTCCAATATTTTTAAATTTATTTTTTACCTCCATTTTTATCTCTTTTACTCAATCTTCGTTTCCAATCGCATACAATATAAAATGTCTTTGTAGTAATTTTTTGGGTGGATAAAGGCATGCAAATGGCAGTTTGTATACCTCTATTTCCACTTGAAAGATAAATCCAATCATCTCAAATTCATATCCGAAGAAGCCTTAAGAATGTTATTGTCTACGCTGGTCTCGCTTTCTTATTGACATACATAATGTTGGCGCAGTCTGCTGCCTCTTTTGGCCAGCCACCAAATAGAAAATGCCCCATCACAGTATCTACAAGCATCTCAAATGCACACAGGGGGACAACAGTGGTCTACATCCGAGATTCAGAATGCACCACAATTTGGTACTGCCTTCATGCAATCTGCACAACCACCTTCTGCTCCTGTGAGTGAAATTCTCACAGTTTGTTCAATCCTTCGATGGCATATGCCTACTAGTTTTTATTTGTGTTTGTTTTTTTAATTTATTTTTTCTTTTGTCCTGTTCTCATCTGAATTTTTAGACTGCCCAACCGGGCCCCATTGATATTGCCTCCACTGATTGGCAAGAACTGTAGGATAATGGCTCGATTCTGGTTCAGCTTGTTGATATCCGTCGTATCGGGGGGTGGCAGAGGGGCAGCGCCCCCTGCAGCGTTCGGAGCCCGATAGGGCGGAGATCGCCCCAGTTTGTGGGCTTGACCCACAAACCGGCCCGAAAATTCTATTTGTAAACTAGAATAGGCCCATTTAGTATAGCCCAGTAGTTTTTCTTTAAATACACCCTTTAGGGTTTTGTAAGAGGTGAACACCTCTATTCGGAATTTTGCAGCCGTCATCTTTGTAAGGGTTTTCGCCCATTGTTGATTATAGTGGAAGAAACCCCAACCGCCCCGTGGACGTAGGCTTTTGCCGAACCACGTAAATCGTTGTGTTCTTGTGTTTGCTTGTTTCTATTTTCGCTATTTCTTTTTGATTGGTAGTTAACTTGTATTTGGCATTACAAGTGGTATCAGATCTCCGGGTTCGACCTAGAAAGAGATGGCGAATGAAGCAGATGCAACCAAGGATTTTGCAGAATCAAGTTCGTCCAGAATAACGATTCACAACGCAAAATTTGAAGTTGAAAAATTTGATGGAACAAATAATTTCGGGATGTGGCAGTGTGAGGTGTTGGATGTTCTGGTTCAACACGAACAGGACATTGCTTTGGAGGAAGAAAAACCAACGAATATGTCCGAAGCAGATTGGAAGAAGTTGAACCGAGTTGCGTGTGGGACTATTCGGCTCTTTATCGCGAAGGCTCAGAAGTACGATTTGATGAGGGATACCATTGCTGCGGTGTTGTGGAAGAAACTCGAAGACAAATACATGAGGAAAAGTTTGGAGAATCGGCTGTATTTGAAGAAGAGACTTTTTCGCTTCACCTATACTGAAGGTATGTCTATGAACGCTCATGTTGAATCATTTAATAAATTATTGGCTGATTTGTTAAATTTGGATGAGCAAATTAAAGATGAAGACAAAGCCCTAATTCTGTTGAATTCATTACCCGAATGTTATGATCATTTAGCAACAACTTTAATATATGGAAAATACTGTTAAATATAAAGATGTTGCAAATGCTCTGTTGAATAATGAAACTAGGAGAAGGGATAAATTGGGTGATAGAGAAACTTCTGAAGCATTGATTGTAAGGGGCAGAACTGAGACCAGATCTGAGACCAAATCTGGGAATAAAGGAAACAAATCTCGTCCCAAATCGAGAGGAGTTTCAAAGGACAGAAAAATACCGGCCAGAGATGAATGTGCTTTCTGTCATGAAAAGGGGCATTGGAAAAAGGATTGTCCGAAGCTACGAAATAAGGGAAATTCGACTGCAAATGTGACTGTTGACAATTTAGATAGTGACGATGATTTTTCCTTTGCACTTGCTGTTAGTCCCTCACTTTATCAAGAAGTATGGTTTCTTGATACAGCAGCCTCCTATCATAT
The DNA here is from genome assembly GCA_017893485.1 of Hemerocallis citrina. Classification (NCBI taxonomy): domain Eukaryota; kingdom Viridiplantae; phylum Streptophyta; class Magnoliopsida; order Asparagales; family Asphodelaceae; genus Hemerocallis; species Hemerocallis citrina. The sequence goes on from CM030359.1 coordinate 157,972,159, forward strand.
GTCTTGGAAAAAGGAGTGGTTTACTTCTTTAGAGTATATGGATGGTGGGGTAGTTTTGATGGGAAATGATGCACCTTGTAAGAAGGTAGGAATCGGGAAGATTGAATTGCTAATGCACGATGGTCTTATTAGGGAGCTTTCAGATGTATGGTATGTTCCAGATTTGAAAAAGAATTTGATTTCACTTGGTGTTTTGGAGGCCAGTGGAATGAAATTTGCTAGTGAAGGTGGCATTCTGAAAGTGACTGACGGATCACTCGTGGTGATGAAAGGGCAAAGAAAAAGGAACTTGTTTTTCTTGCAGGAAAAAACGTATTTGGGTCAGGCTGCCAGTGTAACTGAAAAGCCTAAACAGGTTGTTCCCGACTCTACAAGGTTGTGGCATATGCGACTCGGGCATGCAGGAGAAAAGGCCTTGCAGGGGCTTGTGAAGCAAGGGTTGCTTAAAGATGCTAAAGGTTGCAAGCTGGAATTTTGTGAACATTGTGTGTTAGGTAAGCAAACCAGGGTGAAATTTGGTATAGCTGTACATCAAACAAAGGGTATCCTCGATTATGTGCACACAGATGTTTGGGGCCCTACTCAGACACCTTCTATGAGTGGTAGATACTGGTTTGTTACATTTGTTGATGACTACTCCAGACGAGTTTGGGTATATACCATGAAACACAAAGATGAAGTTTTGACCTTGTTCACAAGCTGGAAGAAGAAAGTTGAAAACCAGACTGGAAGGAAGATTAAGGTTCTGAGGTCAGATAATGGAGGGGAATACAAGAACGATCCGTTTCTGAAATTGTGTGAAGATGAAGGGATCCAAAGGCACTTCACAGTTAGGAAGACTCCACAGCAAAATGGGGTTGCAGAAAGGATGAACAAAACCTTACTTGAGAAGGTGAGATGTATGCTAGCACAGTCCGGATTGAAGAAGACATTTTGGGCAGAAGCTGTTATATATGCAAGCCACATTGTCAACCGTTTACCATCTGCAGCACTTGAAGGCAAAACGCCTATTGAGGTATGGAGTGGTAAACCTGCATCTGATTATAGTTTTTTGCATATATTTGGTTGTCCTGCTTATTTTCATGTAACTGAAACTAAACTTGATGCAAGAGCCAAAAGGGCTATATTTGTTGGTTTAGTACTGGTGTCAAAGGTTACAGGTTGTGGTGTCCAGAACAGAAAAAATTAGTAATCAGCAGGGATGTTACCTTTGATGAGACCAGCATGTTGAAAGAGAAGAACCAACAAACTTGTGATCAAGAGCAGCAGAAGAGTGGGAGAGTTCTCCAACAGGTGGAGTTAGAAAAGCTTTCAGTTGAAAATCCTACTTCTGCCCAAAATGAAGATGATGTGGTTGATACTGAGGATGAGGAAGAAGTTCCTATCCAAGACCCTCCCCAGCAGGAAGAATCAATTGCAGCAAGAAGGCAAAGAAGAGATATCAAACGACCATCTCGCTTTACAGAAACAGTTGCATTTGCTCTTCCCATTGTTGATGATGAAGTTCCCTCCAACTTCAAAGAAGCCACTAGAAGTTCTGAAAATGCAGATTGGAAAGTTGCTATGGATGAAGAGATGAACTCTCTTCATAAGAACAAGACTTGGGATCTAGTGCAATTACCAAAGGGGAAGAAAGCCATCGGTTGCAAGTGGGTGTATACGAAGAAAGAAGGTCCAAAATACAATGTTCGGTTCAAGGCTAAACTAGTTGCAAAGGGGTATGCTCAACAGGAAGGAATTGACTATAATGAAGTGTTCTCTCCGGTTGTGAAGCATCCTTCTATTCGGATTTTGTTGGCATTGGTAGCACAGTTTGATCTTGAATTGACACAGATGGATGTGAAGACTGCATTCTTACATAGGGACCTAGATGAAGAAATTTATATGTTGCAGCCAGATGGGTTTAAGACTGCTGGGAAGGAAAGTTCTGTTTGCAGGTTGAAAAAGTCTCTCTATGGGTTGAAGCAATCTCCAAGACAGTGGTATTTGAGGTTTGATCAGTTTATGAAAGTGCAGAGATATTCCAGAAGTCAGTATGATCATTGTGTCTACTTCAGAAAATTGCAGGATAGCTCTTTCATATATCTGTTATTATATGTGGATGACATGTTGATTGCCTCTAAAAATGCTAAGAAGATTCAAAACTTGAAGAATCAGCTGAGTTCTGAATTCGAGATGAAGGATCTTGGTGAAGCCAAGAAGATACTTGGGATGGAGATAGCTAGAGACAGAGCAAAGGGCATAGTGAGTTTGACACAGAAGCAATATCTTTTGAAGGTGCTGAAACAGTTTGGTATAGATGAGAAAACTAAACCAGTCAGTACTCCCTTAGCCACTCATTTCAGAATTAGTGCTTCTCAGTCTCCAAGTACAGATGAAGAGAGACAGTATATGGCTAATGTACCTTACACTAGTGTGGTTGGCAGTTTGATGTATGCCATGGTTTGTACTCGACCAGACATCTCTCAGGCGGTGAGTATGGTTAGTCGATATATGCATGATCCAGGCAGAGAGCATTGGCAAGCGGCTAAGTGGATTTTGAGGTACATTAGTGGCACCACAGATGTGGGTTTGAAGTTTGATAGGGATGACAATATTAGCAGGTTATTGGTGGGTTATGTTGATTCTGACTATGCAGGTGATCTAGATAAGAGGCGGTCTATTACAGGCTATTTGTTTACTATGGCTAGAGCACCTATAAGTTGGAGGTCCAATTTGCAGTCCACTGTAGCATTGTCTACTACTGAGGCTGAATACATGGCAGTTGCTGAGGCCATGAAGGAAGCCATTTGGGTTCATGGATTTTTGAAGAGCTTGGGAATTCATCGGGAGAAGGTGGAGGTACACTGTGACAGTCAGAGTGCTATCCATTTAGCGAAGAACCAAGTTCATCATTCGATGACCAAACATATTGATGTCCGTTATCATTTTGTGCGTGATTTGATAAAGGATGGTGATATTCTTCTGGTGAAGATTGGGACAGCTGATAATCCTGCTGATATGTTGACCAAAATTGTTGTGGCAGCCAAGTTCTAGCATTGCATGAACTTGGCTAATATTTTGCATGTTTGATGATTTGGAATGGGCGGTTGGGATGTTGCTTTGCTATTTGTTTGCTTAGTATGTGATATCATACTAAGGTGGAGTTTGGGTCTTTGAAGTTTCCGTTGTGTTTGGTGATGAGCATTTGTTTTGGAGTATTTTTGGAGATTACTTGGGCTACTTGGAAGATCTCGCCAAGGTGGAAATTGTAGGATAATGGCTCGATTCTAATTCAGCTTGTTGATATCCGTCGTATCGGGGGGTGGCAGGGGGGCAGCGCCCCCTGCAGCGTTCGGAGCCCGATAGGGCGGAGATCGCCCCAGTTTGTGGGCTTGACCCACAAACCGGCCCGAAAATTCTATTTGTAAACTAGAATAGGCCCATTTCGCATAGCCCAGTAGTTTTTCTTTAAATACACCCTTTAGGGTTTTGTAAGAGGTGAACACCTCTATTCGGAATTTTGCAGCCGTCATCTTTGTAAGGGTTTCGCCCATTGTTGATTATAGTGGAAGAAACCCCAACCGCCCCGTGGACGTAGGCTTTTGCCGAACCACGTAAATCGTTGTGTTCTTGTGTTTGCTTGTTTCTATTTTCGCTATTTCTTTTTGATTGGTAGTTAACTTGTATTTGGCATTACAAGAACATACTGCTGCAGATGGAAAAAGGTATTGTTAATTCATCTAGTTTTTCTCTTTAATGATTGCTTGATGCTGTGTTTCTGGTTTTAGTTCTTATGACCATTTCAGTTATCCTAATTTTATGTTCTCTTCTTGTTGTTCAAGGTATTATTATAACAAGAAAACCAGACAATCTAGTTGGGATAAGCCCGCAGAGTTGATGACGCCTCTGCAGGTGAGTTTTGTTTAAGTATCATGTTATAGCCTTTTTTTCAAGTTTGAATATACTGCATAGCTATTAGCTCAGAAACCCTTCATGAGTGCTGACAACTTGAACTTTTTTAATTGATCTTTTGGCAGATTTTGTCTCTTGCCATGTTCAGACTACTTTATAAGTATTTTTTGACGCATTTGAGGTTTCACTTTTCTCAGGACAGTCATGGTTGCTGCTTAACCTCTTTACGTTTTTTTTAACATGAAAAGATTATTCTTTTTCTTTATATGACGCATAGTAATATGAAATATTGGGACTGACTTAACTTTCTGCATCTCATTTGTGTCGTCCAATTTCTTGCGAATTTTTGATAATGTTTGTACATTATGGCTATCTGATGCTGCAAATTTTTATTATTGGCCTGTTCTCCATTCTTTGATAGATGGAAAGTACGATAGTGTTCTTTAAACAACAGGCCCTAGGCACTCAATAGGCACTCAATATGTCCTAATCTAATTCAATGTGCCACTGTTTTATTGTCATCATGAACATTGTTGTTCAATGTTGGCAGAATTGCAAATATTGTAGTCAAAGTAAGTTCATTGATCTAGACAGTGATATTTTTGCCCATGCATCTATAATGTCTCTCCTAGGAAATTGAATCTGTATAGATATTTTTTGCAGATATTATAATTTGTTGTGTGAAAACTGGCATTTGATTTTGAATAAATAGTTGTACATGATAAAATAAACACCACTGTTCTTCTAATTGTTGAGGAATTGCACAAAGTCAGAGTAACATGACAGAATGACATCAAGATCAGTCTCCATGTTGTTGCTTTCATGTCAGATATGAGGTTTTTGTATAATGATTATTTGCGGTTGGGAATTATCTTAGCCGATCTCTGTTTTAGACGTACTGACATCATCATTTACTGGTCGTGTCTTGCTTTCTGATTAATATTTGTCTGTGATCCACCAAACTGACACAGCATGCATGCGATTCTGTGGAGTATGTATGGATCTACTAATAACAGACCATAGATAAAGAAGAGTTCGGTATGCAATGTGTGGAGAGCAACCAATTTTGATTTAAATTTGGGATGTTTTCATATAAGTTCGCTCAACTATGCATATTTCCATAGAACTTCACCATCCTTAAATTGTTGCAATATTAGTCTGTTTACCTCTTTATTTAAAGAGTAATGCTACACCTACTACCAAATCAACCACGTTTTATTTTTCTTTACTACCTTAGGTGACATACTATTAGTGGAGGGTATTGTAGAGTACGTGTAGAGTAGGTTGTAGAAACCTCCAATAATAGTGTGCAACCTAAGGTAGTAAAGAAAAATGTAATAAATTTAGTAGTAGGTGTAGCATTACTCTTATTTAAATATAAGATTTTTGCATATAAGCCCATCAAGATATGCATATATTCAAATTAGTCACTCAATTCCATTATATTGTTCCAATTACGTCTTTATTTTGGAAAAAGATCGTGCAATACACATGTGCACATGTAAAGTACTACTTTATCCAATGATTACAGGGTTGGGGTTGTAGTTGTCTGGACATGTAAAGTACTACTTTATCCAATGATTAGAGAATTGGGGTTGTAGCTATGTGGACAATGAAGACTTGTAGCCCTTCACGCATATAGCTGATGCATTTTTTATCTTTATGAAAATTAGAATGCTCCAGTTGTAAATTATGAGGTTTTCAATGACAATATTACAATCAAATTGAAAATTTATGATAATAATAATGAAATTGGATCATATAAAGATGAAATGAGATGGGATATCCAAAAAATGAAAATTTGGTGTGTGTGTGTGTGGGTGTGTGTGTGTGTGTGTGTGTGTATATATATATATATATATGGGTCTATTATATAATAAATTCAACACCTTCTCTATAAATGTACAAGATGGTGAAATAACAACTCGATCCTTTTCTAAAAAGGAAATATGGCAAACTTGGCAGACACTACGTACCTGATTGGAGTGGACCGTAGTATGGAAATCTGCTAAGTGGTAACTTCCAAATTCAGACAAAAAGTTGAACTTTTCTATTTTAATCTCTATGTGATGTTTTTCTTAACTTTTCATATTTAGATAGAGTTAGGATATAAGTGACATCTCTTATGTCAATGATGACATCTCTTATGCCTATGTAGAGTAGACAAGTGAGGCTTTTAATGGCTTAAAAAAAGCACACGTCAATCTGTGCTGAATAACTGGTTGTTGTAGGGGTGGCGAACGGGTCGAACGGGCCGGTCCGGGCCCAACCCGTGCGGGTTGGCACGCTCGAGTAGGCGGGCCGGGCCGGGTTGGCGTCTTATGCGGGCCGGGCTGGGCCGGGTCAATTCCTTATTTGGGTGGCCCGCCCAACCCGTGAACCCTTTAGGGCTCAACCCGCGGGTTGGCCCGCTTAATAAAATATATATATAATTTTTTTTATTTTTTTATTTTTTTTTTTGGTAGCTTAAATTGAACTAATAATAATAATAATTTTACAAATGATGTATACAATTATACAAACAAGTGAACAACCATATTTTTTTTTGATGAATATTACATTTCTTAAAAAATTATAATACTAAGTAAGTAATACTACTAATAAGTAATAATACTACAATTCTTCAAATATCCCCAAATGATGTTTAATTATAATACTAAGTATGTAATTCAGTAATAATACTAATAAGTAATAATACAACAATTCTTCAAATTGAATCAAATATTCCCAAATGATGTTTAATTATAATACTAAGTAAGTAATAATACTAATAAACAAAAAAATCATAATAATAATTATAAGATTGAAAGAGTGAAATTGACAACAAATTTTAAAATTTTATTCATATGAATTTAAGTGATACAATTTGAACAATTTATAACGAAATGAAGAATTCAATTCACAAATAAGTTTTATACAATTACATATTTCTTATGTACAATTTTAATTGATTACAATTTTTCTAATTTAACATAAGAAGAAAAGCTATTGTTGTTGTTGTTGTTGTTGTTGTTGTTGTTGTTGTTGTTGTTGTTGTTGTTCTTCGGGCGAGTTACTCCCACTTGTAGAACTTGATAGTGCTTTCCTTTGCGTCCTATCTTCAGCCTTCAGCCAGTCTTCTGTGCAAACAAGCATCTCCAACGCCTCGGGCTTCAACCGATTTCTGTAATCAGATAGAACCCTGTCACTTGTAGAAAATGCACTCTCAGAAGCAACTGTAGAGACAAGAGGAGTTAGCAAATCTTTAGCCATAATAGACAGAATACTAAAAGTGTGTTCATGTTCTTTCCACCATTGTAAAATATCTAGTGGGGAAAGAGTAGGCTCAGTATCCTGTTGGTTATACCAATTTAATCATTTGGTTGATTAGTCCTAGGTTTTTTAGATTGAATTTGTTCAAGTAGACTAAATGTTCTATCACCAATTCTACTTTTACCCTTACCTTTAGAACTACCAGAAGAAGAACTAACTACAGAAGTTGTACTACTAGAAGCAAAACGTCTATCATAATAATCATACAAGTTATTTAATGTAGATTCAAACTGAACTAAAAAAGTAGCGCAATCAATTGTTAATTCTACATTGTTATCTAAATATCCAAAAAACATTTCTATCAAATTCTTCGTACCTTCTAATTTGATACGAGGATCCATAACAGTAGCAACACAAATCAACATAGGAGGAGGAAAATAATATTTCAAAAATTTTTGAAATGCAGGTATTACAATGTCACTAATATAGGGATCATTTAACATTTCGTTAAATATTTGCATCATGCTAACTAATTCAATAAAAATGCTACTAGAAGTAGATTCATATGTTTTTGAAAACTTTAAAGTTGCGGTTTTAAAAGGTTCTAAAAATTTCAACAAAGCTTCGGCAAAATACCAATCGTTGGGAGTCATTTCAAAATTGTGTATATTTTTTGCGATACAAAAATCATTTACAACTGCTTTATAATCGGTGACAACATTCAGTAAATCAAAAGTAGAATTCCATCGGTGTCTAACATCCTTTGGAAATTTTCTAAAAGGAACATTTCTAACCCTACACCAAGCTTTCCATTCTTGTAAAATGCTTGGACTTAATGCAATGAAATGTACACCATTTCTAATTTTATGTATATATGGATCAGCTATTTTTAATGCATCTTGAACACATAAATTTATAATATGACATGCACATCTAACATGAAAAATATTGTCAGATGGAGGGTTTAATACAGATTTTAAAGTAGTAATTACTACATTGTTGTTAGATGCACCATCAAAACTAATAGCCATAATTTTATCGCAAATGTGAAAAACATCACATATTTCTATAATACGGTTTGCTATTTCTGCGCCACTATGGGGATACGGCAACGACGCAAGTGATATGATTCTTTTATGAAGAATCCAATCATTGTCGATCCAATGACAGGTTATTCCCATCGTTGGAATATTGTTGACACCCGTCCAACAATCCGAAGTTAAACTAACCCTACAAGTTAAACTCCATAAAATTGCAATCAAAGCGTCCTTCATTTTCATGTACATTTTAAAACAATCCGATTTGCAAGTATTTCTCGGAATTCTTTTAAAATGAGGGTTTAAGGCCGTTTGATTAAAATTTTCCAAGTTTCTACTCTCGGGATAGGAAAATGGCAACTCTTCCTTAATGACTAATCGGGCCATTTCCCGACGAACAAGTTCGGGATCATAAGGGTGGCTATCTACTTGACCGGTCCTAGGGTTAATTTTTTGTTGGCCTTGTATTTGGTCAAGAAGTTCTTTATGATTATGTTGTATGTGTCTACTAATTGTACCGGTGCCGTCACCCCTCTTGAATTTGTATGTTTTACTACATGTTTTACACACTTTCAAACCTACACCCGGAATATGTTCGTCCGGGATATACTCATAAAACTTGTGCCAATCGCTAGTTTCTCCTCTACTTTTCCTACTACTACGGGGTTGTGTGGTTTCGGGTTGTTGTTGTTCTTCTTCTTCTTCTAATTGAATGTCACCTACAACATTCATGTCATGTGTACCCCATTGTTCCATAGTAGGATCAATGTAATCTTGGGTGGGCTCACTAATTGGGACAATTGGTGGTCTACGTGAAGAGGAGGAGGAATCTTGTCCGCTACGACCGCTACCGCGTGATCTAGACATAATGTGGTAATGTGCTCAAATATGTAAAAAAAAAACTACAATGTAGGAGCGGACCGAGCGGTGAATTATACAAAAAAAATCTAAAAAACAAGAGGGTTGAGATAGAGAAGTTCAAAAAACAAACAATAATTTTAACTACAACGCAAAAAAAAATTTAACAAGAGAGGTAGAGAAATTTTGATACCGTTCACCGTAGAATACGTGTATGTAAAAAAAACCGGAAAAATAAGAATATAATAGAAAAGATGGAGGAGCGCTTTGCCGATTCCTCAATTGAAGAGTTGAGAAGTGGTTGAAGAGAGTTGAAGACGTTGAATTTTGTTTCCGATACGACCGAAATTTGATCGTGTATATGCCTTCTTGTACAATTATTTGATGAATACTACAATTGTTCAAAAATTTCTTTAAAATGATGTATAATAGTAGAGAGAGTAAGAGAGTGAGGTGTAATTTTTTTTGAGATTTTTAGGGGATATTTATAGGCTTAGGAGTGGGAAAAAACAAAAAAAAATAAAAATAAAAATAGCCGTTTGCACAGCAACGGCTCTAAGAGCCGTTTGCTGCCAACGGCCCAACGCCAGCGTCAGCCCGGGTTCGAACTGCGGGTTTCGACCCGTTCGACCCGCGGGTCGAACGGTCGGCCCGTCACGGGTCGAACGGGTCGAAACCCGCGGGTCGAACCGCGGGTTAACGGGTTCAATTCGCGAATTAAACGGGTTCGTGGGCCGGGTTTCGCGAATTCGATTCGCGTAAATTGCGACCCGGGTCGACCCGGTACTGTTCACCGGGTTCGACCCGAACCCGTGAAGCTCTTAAGCAGGGCCGGGTTCGTGGGCCGGGTCGCGGGTGGGTCACCGGTGGACCCGGCCCAGTTGCCACCCCTAGGTTGTTGTATATGACCTTCTAAAGTTAGTTTGATATTAAACATATCTGAAGATTCTGAACTCATGATGATGAAATCTAATGAATTAGATTATTAGCTAATTTTGAGCTGTTATTGCTGATAACTAATTGCCGACATTACAAAGTTTGTTGTATGTGGCATACATCACAATATTTGATTAATCTCTTGATATATTTAGGTATTATTAAGATTAGTTTGTTTATAGGTAAAAGCTCGAGCGATTTGGAAATTTGTGAGGTTGAGACACGAAGTTATAGATCCAAGTCATGCTCTTTGGTTATTCTAAACTGAAATTGAACTACTTGGTTTTGTTCAATTTTATGCTGTTTAGTTGCGTTTATGTGAATGTTAATTCCTTTGGAAATTTGTGAGGTTGAGACACGAAGTTATAGATCCAAGTCATGCCCTTTGGTTATTCTAAACTGAAATTGAACTACTTGGTTCTCTTCAATTTTATGCTGTTTAGTTCGGTTTAAGTGAATGTTAATTCCTTTTTAAGTTATGTGACAACATGAAATATCTCTGAAGATATTGGAATTCAGTATCTTGAGTTCTACAGAAATTTTGAGGCATCCAATAACCCAAGATTAATGCAAACCAGGAAATGGCCTAGAGTCAAATCATTTAATTGAAGGGTTTTTTTCATATAACTCACTCACAAATGTGCTAATTTTATATAACTCATAGACAGTTATGGCGCTTTCCAAAATACTACTCCTAGTTAGTAGCCATTAAAAACTGAAGAATATTTAGGAGGCGTTTGGTACGCGGTAATGTATAAGGGAATCTAGGATTAGCTTCTTTATTACCTGGTTCGGTAAGATATAGGTATAGTTTTGTAAATAATTTTAAATTTTCAGGGTTATCAAAATCATTAGTTGGGAAGGAAAAACATTCCCCTTGAAAAGGATGGGATTTATGGATTCCTCCACATATAAAAAATGAGTGAGATATAAAAAATGAGTGAGATTATTGCATACCCAAAACACCTTCCAGATTTCTGGCTTATCATATAACCCGCTCTTGTTCCCTCCAACCAAATTCACCCACTACCGCGTTCATCTCAATTTTTCCAACCTGAATCCACTCTCAGTCAGCGGAAAAGTATCAAAGCGATCTGCTAAGATTCCAACTCTAGCTTCTTCTATCCAACAGTCCCTTATAATGTGCTCCGAATTATGTGCAGCTTGCTGCATAACTTAAAGTTTTTCGCGTTTGCAGTTCATTTGCTGATCAAATTCAGCCATTTTCTTTGAAAAGTCTTTGATTTAACAAGTTGGACTTTTCGTTTCTCACGGTGTAGTCTGAACGAATAAGATCCAACTACACATCATGTGCATTTTTAAACATCAGCCTTTCCTCTTCCTTCCGGACATTAAAATCTGAGATTTCTCCTCGTTGCTTCAGAAGAAAAGAAGCTTCCCTTTTTGAAAAAACCACATCTATCAGATCAATTTGTTTCTTTAAGAAGAGCGCATCTTTCAATGAGCCAAGATCCTGTTTAACATTTGATAGGTTTTCACCGACAGCTGCTTGTTTGTGCACTGCAATTAGGTCTCTGGTAGATCTAGGACCACCAGAAACCGCTTTGATTTCTCCTAATTCTTGATGATGGCATGAGGCTGACTTTGAAGTCCCCCCTACACACACATTTCTTCACCCTACTTATGCACTTCTTAGTGCACGTGACTGATTTTCCAAATAATTCGACTTGTTGTCCTGTCTTAGCAGATTTGTTCGTGAAAACACTTTCTTAAGCATCCGTAATTTTGAATAAACAGAACAAACCTGCTCCTCATCGCATGAATAGTTCAGGAACTTTTTGGCAAGAGCTAGACATTCACTGTGATCGACCTTGTATTTTAAGAAAAAGGATAATCTCCAACACTGAAAGTTAGATAACATACGTTCACAATTATTAATAAGGACGAATGCAAAATTGAAGTAAAAAAGAAAGAGAAAACTCAGAGAGAAAACAAAGTGTGCACCTACTTATGAGAAAAGGTGTAAAGGCACACGGGGTGAAGTGGTAAAATGGTAAGTTATTTGATGCCTCAATGCATTCTAGAGACTCAATAAAAGGGATCATCAGTAGATTTGTAAAAGGACATTCATCAACCTCTACAGCTTATGTTGATTTTTCTACATGCAAGCTGGAGAAGAATCGACCTATGGAGCTTACGCATAAATGAAGGAAATAAACATTTCTAGTGATATACTAGATGGCAACAAGCTTCACTAATGAGAAGAAATTTGCATATGCTAGATATGCAAAAGCTTAAGTATCTAGGATCATTGATGGATACAATGTAACAATATTGATAGATAATACTAGAAAACCTATAGAACACAAACTGAGCACAAACTGGTCGAGTGGAGGAGAAGAAGGCATGACCCAAGATAGTTTTAGTGTCACAATGCAAAAATGTGGAGTTGAAATTTGTTTCTATGAACTTTATTGTTTCATTTGTATATATTTAAGTACCTATGTCTCTTGTTAATAAATATATTTCATTTTTTTTAAGTTATGTTCTTGATCTAACTGGTTGAAATATATTTGAATCATAGTATAATTTTTTTTAGTAATCTATTTGTTAATTTACTAAAGTGTTATAAGATATATATCAGTATTGTTTTTGCACATGCATGCATATACATCAATTACTAAATTACATAACTTTTATATTTATTTATTTTTAAATAAAGTCAAAAGGGTATTTTCGGTAATGTCTACTATAGAGATGGATTGATGGGAATGAATTGTTTTATACCAAACACGGTAATAAAGTATTCCCATGCATGTAATGTCATATACCAAACACAGTATTGCAATATTCTCGGGAATCTTCATTCTCACCCTCATATTCCTAGGAATCCACCAATTCCTGAGAATTCTCCAATTCACGCACCAAACGCCCCCTTAAGGTAAGATAACATTTCCCTCTCTAGCCCTCTAACATACGGTGAGGGTAGTAATAACTAGGGTCAAAATGGTTCTTCAAACTCAGGTTAATGCTTAACTCGAATTAAAGTAAATTAAACTAACTGAAGCAGTTCTTTAGAATGTGACCCATATTGTATGGAAATAGAAATTTGTGAGTGAGTTATATGGAAAAACCCCTTGACTTAAAATTGGATTGGTCCTTCCAGGTAACCGACTGGGACTTATATCCTTAAAACACGTAGTTCCCCCTTTTGAAGTATCACTGTTTGTATTGTATAGATTTGATGACTAGATCTCGCTGGGCTTTCAGTGTATTTGAATTTGGTGATCTGCCCTTGAGAAAAGTGATTTTCCACTGTAATTATGGTCTATATTATGCGTCCATGCACTTCTTGGAATTAATAAAATGATTCATTTTGATATCAATTATATTAGAATTTCTGACGGATTCAGTTTTCGAGTTCTGAAACAGCGGGAAATTGCATTTTTGTACAGACTACTTTTGCTGTTCAGAATTTTATCTTGTAGTTTTAATAGATTAATTATTCCTATATCATTGTATTGCACGAATCGAAATGTGTATGTTGCATTGCATGATCCTAATGAGTTACTGTCATCATTCCAATTGTCCTACTTCATGTCACCATCTTATTGTTCCTCTATTGTTATTATTGTTCATCTCATGTCTCAAATTGCATATTGTATTGTTGCATTAATAAAATATTTAACAAGCCGGAGTTTAAGGGATTGACTTGAGTTGTGAATAATATAGTAACTGTGTCGGCCAGTGTTTATCGATTGACTGTGGAGCGCTGACTACGGCACCCCAATCTTTCGTGTCGTGAACCCGTGAATCCGTGAATCCGTGAATCTGTGAATCAGTGAATCGGTATATCATTATAATGAATCGTGCAACAATATTGTATTGTATCAGTGACTATCGTACCAACACATATCTATAGAATTCACCATTCAGTCTAAACGACATTGATTGTATGCATCGAACCTGTAGTATGGGATGCGGTAATCATGCATTAGTTAGGATTAAAATAAATAATTGACCTAACAATTGACACAACATCGACATTGTATATTATTCATCATTGTTCTTATTGATATCGATTCTTGGCTAAGTGTTATTGATATTGATCATTGAATATCGTTATTGAATATTGAATCATCGTTTATAGTCATTGCATCGATTATCGTGATATTGATTATTGTTATTGTCCCATGTTATTGATTCCTATTAATCCATTGAATTCATTGTTTTTTTTTTGTTTTTTTTTTTAGGTGAAAGGTGGAATAAAGCCACCCTGTTTCATTAATAAGTAGCATTGAATTCATTGTTATATCGTTATTTCATTGTTTCCTACTTTCTATACTTGCTGTCCATGATTTGCTTAAAGGACAATTTTTCTTTAGATAAAGTGTTCACAGGTAATGATGGAGAATTGCCTGCAGGAATTGGAGAATAAAGATTATGGAGATTTTAATATTTTTAATTGCTTACTGTTTTATCAAACTTAATGTATTGAGACTTATTATCTATTTATGATTGAATTATTATTGTATTGAGCTTATGACCCGAATTTTGTTATTGCTTTCAGACGTTGGGTTATTATATTTGGATATTTCATATTGTTTATTCTAAGTATTATTGTTCATGAGATTATTATTATTGGCTGCACAATTGTTCTGTATTGATTATATTGTTGAGTTGATCGGATAAACAGCTTATGGGTGACGTTAGTCATCCGCTGGGCTAATGTCATGTACTCATATTTTGTATTTTTGGAAAGTGGGACGTGACAACAGATCTAGAGTCTAGACATCTCAATGATGCTAAGATTCGCTAGATGTTATACTTACGACGAGACCTACCTCATTTGCTTTGTGCGTGACACTAAGGTAAAGCTACAGGCGGAGCTGAGCGCACCAGGCCCTAAATCAACACCCTTAATGACAACATAGAGGGATGAATGCACTTACAAACAGATGGCATCTCGAATATTGGATTCAACGATCGACGAATCACACAAGGTGGAGAGAGCTCACTGCGAGTTGCTCAAAGCTAATAGAGAGTTGGAGAAGCGTCGAAGACAGCTGCCGCCAAAGATAATTCCTCAAGATCTCATTAAAGAAGTCAATGATTAAGATTGGAGGGCTGTTATCTCATCCAAACGGCCAGGATAAGTCCACAAAAGAAGGTCAAGATGTAAGCTTTTCTGCCTCATCACAACCAGAACTCTTAGATCCATATTCGGATATGCCAAAAGCGAAAAGATGGGAGAAAAGAAGAAGCAGTTCGGAGCTTGTCGGTTGGAGCAAGAAAAAAAAAGGGGGAGACATAGATGGAAGAGGAAAGGAGAGCAGTGTCGCAGAGTTGGGTTTGGCTCAAGAAAACTGGATAATGAACGCCTAGATATGCACCTAGAGCCCACTCTGGCACGTAACCTAATGCCTGTCATTAATGAATATCCTTATTTGGAATGTTAGGGGTCTGGGGGACGGGGGAAGCGAGATATGGTTAGTGATGTAATCAGTTCTTCTAAGGTATATATAGTAGGCCTACAAGAAACCAAACTCTCTCATGTGTCTAGACTCGGGAGGCTAAGGGGGGAATATGATTAAAGAATTGAAAATCTGCCCTTCCATCGGTGCTGCGGGTGGTATTATTATCAGCTTCAACCCAAACACTTTCACATGTTTAGATGAGTTCCTTGGCGAATACTCATTATCTTTCTGGTTTCAGCGTCGGACAGACAACCGTATTTAAATGATTACAATTGTTTACGACTCAAACTCCGCGTCTTCCAGAGCATTGTTCTTGACAGAACTGCAATTTATACAAGCTCGATGGCAGAACCGATGGATGATTGGTGGGGATTTCAACATCACAAGGTTTGAATTTGAACACCGATGTAGAAGCTCGAGCGACGCCGACATGGAGGAATTCAACCAGGTTATCACGGAGCTAGAGCTGGTTGACATCCTAATCTTAGATAGACTATTCACATGGTCTAATATGCAAGCACCCCTATAATGGCGAAACTCGACAGAATCATTGTCTCCTTGGACTGTGAGACTAAATTTCCGCTTGCTTTCACCAAATCTCTACCAAGGCCCATGTCTGACCACGTCCTCATTATTCTCTCATCGGGGGAGGTGAACCCTAGGAAGCAGATTATATTCAGATTTGAGAAGGCATGGTTGAAAATTCAGGGGGTCCACCACCTAGTTATGGAGAATTGGTCCCGTCCTATGCAGGGAATAGAAGTAGCTGCAATCTGATGTGAAGAAGTTCGCAGACTTCGGTCTAAAATGAGGAAATGGAACCAGACGAAATTTGCTACAATTTGGAAAGCCAAAAGGGTCCATTATGGAAAGAATTAATGAGCTGGAAAGAACATAGGAGACTAGAGACCTCACACCAGACAATTAGAATATGCTATAAAAATTAAGGGAAGACATAGCACAGTTGTACAAACTGGAGGAAATCAAATGACAGCAACTATCCAAAATTTCATGGCTCGAAGAGGGAGAAACGAATACTGCTTTCTTTCACTACATGACCAATGCATGTCAAAGGTTTAATCTCATCCTCTCGGTCCATACAGAGGAGGGTGAAATACACGAAGGGGAGGAAGTAAAAAAGGTGTTTCACTAATACTGCAAAATCCTTTTGGGCATAAAACTGACTTTAGAATGCCCCTCAGAGCGGACTTTTGGCAGGACCAATCTGATGAGCTCTTGTAAGAACTAAGGTCCATTAAAGCCCCATTCATGAAAGAGGAGACTAAGGAGGTAATATCTCACATGGCTAAGAAAAAAGCACCTGGTCCCGATGGGTTTACAATTATTTTTTACCACACCTTCTTGGAAGAGATTAAAGACAACCTGCTGGAAGTTCTTACCGAATTCTACAACCACAGACTCAAATTGGGTAGACTTAACTTTGTAATAGTAGTCCTTATTCCTAAAAAAGAAGACTCGTCTCTAATAGGGGACTTCTGACCCATAAGCTCCCTGAAGTGCTCAGTCAAGATAATTACCAAGATTCTTGCTAACAGATTAAAGGGGATAATGGACAGATTAATAAGCAGAGAGCGGACTAGTTTCATTGAGGGTTGCTGCATTCTAGATTATATTACTAAGGCGGAAGAAACCATCCATTAGTGTCATATCTCAAATGACAGAAGCTACCTGTCGAAACTAGACTTCGAGAAGGCCTACGATTCAGTTGAGTGAGATTTCTTAATAGAAGTACTTAAAGGCAGAGGGTTCGGTGGCAGGTGGATCTGCCAATGCCTCACCACAAGTAGGATAACTATCCTTGTTAACGAAGGTGTCGGTAAACAATTTCTCTGAAGAAGAGGGCTACGACAAGAGGACCCTCATCTCCCCTCTTGTTCACTATTGTCGCGGATGTTCTCAAATCCATGTTGGAAATTTGCAAACGTGAGGTTTGGATTAGCCCTATGGCCAGTGGAAGAAATCACCTGGGTTGTACGATCTTACAATATGCGAATGACACCTTACTATTTGGAAATGGAGATCCGGAGGAGACCATCACGTTCAAAGAAGTACTCTACAATTTTGAAGTCTGGTTTGGTCTCATGGTAAACTTTCATAAAAGCGCTCTTATTCTGATCGCTTTATCCATTGAGGAGGCACATAAACATGCGCTCATCCTAAACTTGTAAGACTGAGAATTTCTCCATCAAGTACCTTGGGGTACTATTACCGCTAAATCTGGTGTGGGGGTAAACATATAGTATTTGTGGATTCTTAGGAAAACATGAATAGCAAACCTGAAACCTGTTTCGTCGGAGTTTGACCGTTGACTCCCGCCGTTCACCTGCAAAAAGTGCGAGACACCGGGGTTGATCCTGGCGACGCACCCTCCGACACTCAAGTCAGTAATCAGGAATGATTATGAAAGGGCGTAAATTGGCAAAAGATTGATTATCCCCTTAATAGTGGTGGATGGGGGGTATTTATAGTCGCCTTAGGGATCAGATTAGGAATGTAATCCCTGTGATCAGATAAGGAATGTAATCCCTATAATCAGATTAGGAATGTAATCCCTAATTCCCAGTGAAAGGATAGATGTGAATCAAGGGCCGTTGATTAGTATTAATCAGGAACCCTAATTCTATCCTGCTGGACCGGGTTCATTTCGGGTTGGGACCCGTACCCAGTTGAGGTGGATCCGTTCGTGGGTTATTGGGTCTTGAAGAAAGACCCAGTTCCCATTTCAGACCCGTTAGTATGTGAAATTACCGTTTTACCCCTGAGCTTTAAGATTCGTGTCCGATGTGAACGGTCCCGATTTAATCCTATTTTTAGCCATATCACAAGCCCCCCACTCCTGGAGACTGAGTTTTACAGTCTTCGAGGAGTAGTTTTGTTGTTCTAATGGCGTACGGGATTTTATCGGTGTTCTTAAGAGAGTTTGGAATCTTGCTTAGGGTGTAACAGTGTTATTATGGGCTTGTAAAATACCCAAAATATCCTCAGAATTTTCTGGTTTTTTGGTGATTTTTTCAGATTTTTCTGAATTTTTTCTCATTTTTTTGAATTTTTATTCATTTTCCAAATTAAATAATTAATTATCGAAAATATTAATTAATTATTCTAATTAAATAATTATATTTTTCAGAATTTTAAAACAATTTTTCTGAATTAATAATTATTTTTAAAATTTTTAATTAATTTTTTTCGATTTTTAATTATTTTTTTGAATTTTTTAAGTAATTAAAACAAATTAATTAATTAATTAATTAATTAAATATTACCAGGACACGTGGCGCATTTCTGGACGTCGATCGTGATCAGATGGTGCGCATCGCAAAGCAGATCATGCTCTGGACACATGGCACGTTTCTGAGCGTCGATCATGATCAGATGTGTGCGCATCGCAAAGCAGATCACGTTCTGGACACGTGGCGCGTTTCTGTGCATCGATCGTGTCGTGGCGCGATTTTTGAGAAGATCGGACGGATTGTATGCATCGGCGGGTTTTTTCTCCAATTGCAAGGTCGGTGCTTCGGCACCTCGGCTCGGCGACTTGGATCTGCCGACCCTTCGGGATGATGCCACGTGGCGTTTTTTTTTTCTTTTTTTTTCCCCGCTGCTTCTTTTTCTTCTTCGTTTCCTTCTCCTCCGTCTTCAGCTCTGACTCTTCTTCTTCGCGTCTGCGTGCTCGAGCTCGGAGCTCGGCGTAGTGGAGAGAGGAGCTCGGAGGTGTTCGACGAAGGAGTCGGAGCTCGCGACGTGGAGGTCGACGGTGAGCTCGCTGTCGTGGAGCTCGGTGCCATAGCGACGCTCGGCGAGGTTGGCGAGTCATAGCAAGGAGGGAGCTCGCCAGTGGTGGAGTTTTGGGTGATCGCTCGTTGCGAGCTCGGCGACGAAGGTGGCAAGCTTGGCAATGGGTCGAGCTCGATGTCGTGGAGCTCGGTGAGGAAGCAGCAGAGCTCGAAGTGGAGGTGGTCGGCCATGGCGGAGCTTGGAGATAGGCCTAGTGGAGCTTCGTTTGTTGGCTTCGGCCGATAGGGGGGATCTGCACGGCGATGGGGTCGAGCTCGGCGAGGTGAAGTTGGGCGGCGTGGAGCTCGATGCTTCGGAGCTTTGACAGGTGGAGTGGGTTCGAGCTTGGAGAAGGAGCTCGACGGGAATGGAGCTTCGGCATCGGAGCTCGGAGGTGGAGTAGAGCTCGCGAAGGAGACGATGGGTCGAGCTTGGTGATGCAGCTCATCGGTGAGCTCGGCAGCGGAGCTCGCGATGGTGGCGCTCAGAGCTCGTTGGAGGTGGACTAGAGATATTTGTGGCGGAGGAGCTTGACGACGGAGGGAGCTCGTTGGAAGTGGTGAGCTCGACGGTGGAGGTCGGCGGTGTCGTGGAGCTCGGTGTCGAAGAAGAGTTTGGGTTTCTCTTCTGGTTTTGTTTGATTTCTGTTTTGGCAGGAGTATGGAGAAGAAGAAGGGAAGGGGTTCGGGTTTGGGACCCTAACGGGTCCGAACCCGACCCTTCTCTCCAATTTTTTATTTTATTTTATTTTATTATTTTTTTTCCTCTTCTTTTTCTCTTCTCCTCCTCTGCTTCGTTTTCGGCAAATCCGAGCACGGATTTTGAGGAGCATTTTTCTCCACTTTGCAGTTCGGTAGATCGGTAGCCCAGATTTCAGATCCGAGCTACGTGGCTCTATCTGGACAGTTGATCACGATCGTGGCGCGAATCACGAGACATGAGGCTCAGATTTCGAGAAAACGTTATCTTGTCATCTTGTGGAGACGTGGCGATATCTGAGCCATTAATCATGTTCTACCACGTTTTTTGGCATGATCCAACGGTGAAACTGGCTCGGCAGCATTTTTCTCCATACGTGGAGGTCGGTACCTCGGCACCTCGGCTCGGTAGAACGGCCATGGCGGAGCTCATCGCTGAGAAGAAAGAAGAAGGGGAGGACAGGCATTCGGGTTCTCTCCTCTGCCTTGTTCTTTCGCACAGTGAAGAAGAGGAGAAGTGTTGGGTACCTTTGGCGGGAAGACTAAAGAAGAAGGAGAAGAATGAAGGAGCTAAGAAGGGTATGGGTCGGACCGTGGGTATCGGATCTGACCCCGACCCGTTAGCCTCTTTTTCTTTCTTCCTCTTTATCTGCTTGCTTGTTCGGCGAATCCGAACACGGATTTTGAGGCACATTTTTTGCCACTTTGCAGTTCGGTAGATTGGTAACTCGGATTTCATATCCGAGCTACGCGGCTCAATCTGGACGGTTGATCACGATTATAGCGCGAATCACGAGACAAGTGGCTCAAATTTCGAGAAAACGTTATCTTGTCGTTTTGTGGAGACGTGGCGAGATCTGAGCCGTTCATCATGTTCGGACACAAATTTTGAGACAATTTGACGGTGAAACTGGCTTGGCAGCATTTTTCTCCATATATGGAGGTCAGGTACCTCGTCCACTCGGCTCGGTGACTCGGTAGTTCCACCTCTGCCCATAGTAGCTCGGTAGCTCGGCGAGGAAGGGGGTCGGCATATTTGGAGAGGTGAAGAGCTCCGAAGTCTGGTGATGTCCTCTTTGTTTTTGGAGATTTTTGAAGAGGAGCTCTACTCCTAGGTGTGGAGAAGATGCGCTAGGAAAATCCTCGTACGAGCCATGGGAAGACCCATTCTTTGAAGTGAGTGCAAGGAGCAACTTTATGGGAGAGTTTTGAGCTCTGAACTCGCTTAGAAAAGGCCCGCTTTGGAGATGAGCGGAGTGAAGAGCTCGGCTCTAGGAGAGAGCCATCTGGAAGACGAGTTTGAGGAGCAACTCTAGGAGAGAGTTGTGAGCTCCGAACTCGGTGAGAAGAGGTCCGCCTTGGAGTTGAGCGGAGGGAAGAGCTCGGCTCCAGGAGAGCCATCTAGAAGACAAGTTTGAGGAGAAACTCTAGGGGAGAGCTTTAGCTCCGAACTCGCTTAGAAGATGCCCGCTTTGGAGGCGAGCGGAGGGAAGAGCTCGGCTCTGGGAGAGAGTCGTTTGTGCGACGAGTGTGAGGAGGAACTCTAGGAGAGAGTTGTGCTCCGAACTCGTTGGGAAGAGGTCCGCTTTGGAGGCGAGCGGAGTGAAGAGCTCGGCTCTGGGAGAGAGCCGTTTGTGCGACGAGTGTGAGGAGGAACTCTAGGAAAGAGTTGTGCTCCGAACTCGTTGAGAAGAGGTCCGCTTTGGAGGCGAGCGGAGTGAAGAACTCGGCTCTAAGAGAGAGCCATCTGGAAGAAGAGTTTGAGGAGCAACTCTAGGAGAGAGTTGTGAGCTCCGAACTGGTTGAGAAGAGGTCCGCCTTGGAGGCGAGCGGAGCGAAGAGCTCGGCTCTAAGAGAGAGCCATCTGAAAGAAGAGTTTGAGGAGCAACTCTAGGAGGGAGTTGTGAGCTTCGAACTCGTTGAGAAGAGGTCTTCTTTGGAGGCGAGCGGAGCGACGAGCTCGGCTTTAAGAGAGAGCCATCTGGAAGAAGAGTTTGAGGAGCAACTTTAGGAGGGAGTTGTGAGCTCCGAACTCGTTGAGAAGAGATCTGCCTTGGAGGTGAGCGGAGCAAAGAGCTCGGCTCTAAGAGAGAGCCATCTGGAAGAAGAGTTTGAGGAGCAACTCTAGGAGATAGTTGTGAGCTCCGAACTGGTTGAGAAGAGGTCCGCCTTGGAGGCGAGCGGAGCGAAGAGCTCGGCTCTAAGAGTGAGCCATCTGGAAGAAAAGTTTGAGGAGCAACTCTAGGAGGGAGTTGTGAGCTCCGAACTCGTTGAGAAGAGGTCTTCTTTGGAGGCGAGCGGAGCGACGAGCTCGGCTCTAAGAGAGAGCCATCTGGAAGAAGAGTTTGAGGAGCAACTCTAGGAGGGAGTTGTGAGCTCCGAACTCGTTGAGAAGAGGTCCGTCTTGAAGGTGAGTGAGCGAAGAGCTTGGCTCTGGGGGAGAGCCATTTGGAAGACGAGTTTGAGGAGCAACTCTAGGAGAGAGTTGTCAGCTCCGAACTCGCTATTTAAGTGTGAGAATCAACGGTTGTAGGAGTAGTTCCGAATGGCGAACCACTTCTAACTTGCTTAAGAGCAAGTTATTCGAAGCAGAATCGAGCCAAGTGTTGGACTCCGAACTCGTCGTTAGAGGGATTCAACGGTTGTGGGAGCAATTTCGAATAGCGAACCACTTCTAACTCGCTTAAGAGCAAGTTATCCGAAGCAGAATCGAGCCAAGTGTTGGACTCCGAACTCGTCGTTAGAGGGATTCAACGGTTGTGGGAGCAATTTCGAATGGCGAACCACTTCTAACTCGCTTAAAAGCAAGTTATCCGAAGCAGAATTGAGCCAAGTGTTGGACTCCGAACTCGTCGTTTAAGAGAGTATCAACGGTTGTGGGAACAATTCCGAATGGCGAACTACTTCTAACTCGCTGAAGAGCAAGTTATTTGAAGCGGAATCGAGCCAAGTGTTGGACTCCGAACTCGTTGTTAAAGGTTAGTAAGTTGCGGGAGCAGCCATGTAGAAGAAGTTGGACTCTGAACTCACCATTTAGCGAGTCGTGACTCGGAGGGATAGAGAAGCAAGAGCAATAATTTTCAATGAAAAGATGTAAAGTTTTATTGGAATAAACTAAGTAGCCGCTTCAATAGGGTGAGCCATTATTACATGCTATTGGCCGGGTTACAAGCATCGGCCTTATTGAAAATCAGGAGCCTACTTCTACAATAAGGTGAAGACCTCTTGGGAGGGGCTGGGAGATTCTGAGTCTTGAAGCTCGGCGGACCCTTCTGTTCGTTTGTAGGCTCCTCAGGGGGAAAGCTCGGCCTCCTCTTTTTGGACGAACTCGGTCAGGTGCCCCCGCTGTATGAGTGCTTCGATCTCCTCCTTGAGAGCCCGATAATCATCTGTGTCGTGGCCGTGGTCCCTGTGAAAGCGGCACCACTTATCTTTGTTCCTCTTCTTGCCGGGTGTATTCATTCTAGGGGGAGCACGGAGTAGCCCTTCCTTGTCCACCTCCATAAGAACTTCTGATATATTAGCAATGAGGGGGGTGAACTTCTCAAAACGAGGAGTCGGGCGATGCTGTCCATTGTCGTCCTTCTGGAATTTTTGGGACCCCTCTTCGCTCGTGCTCTTCCGTTTGTTCCCGGAAGATGTCTCCTTAAAGCCCGAGTGATTCTCGGCTTCTTCGGCCCGAATGTACTTCTCGCTCTTAAGAAGGAGGTCGGCAAAATTATGCGGGGGCTTCTTGACAAGGGAGGAGCGAAGGATAGAGTTGAGGACATTTGATTGAAAGGCGGCCGCCGCAACTGACTGGTCGAGGGAGGCGATGGATCTAACCTCTGCAGTGAACCTCCTCACATAGTCTCTCAACTTCTCTCCCTTCTTCTGGCGGAGCTGGAGTAATGAGATGCTGGTCTTCTTCGTGCATTTGCTACTCACAAAATGGGTGATGAAGAGGGTTTCAAACTGTTCGAAGGAGAATATGGAAGACGGGGCGAGGCGGGAGTACCATTCCCGAGCCGAACCCTTAAGAGTGGCGGGGAAGGTCTTGCACAGCAAGGCATCGGAAGCTTGGTGGATTAGCATGAGGGTCTTAAAGCTTTCGATGTGGTCCACATTGTCCGACTCCCCCGAGTAAGTTTCGAACTGCGGGGGTTTGAAACCTCTTGGGATAGGAGCCTCCATGATGGTCCGGGAGAAGGGAGGTCTGCTCGGGCGGATGGTCCTTCCTCTTAATTCTTCATCCTTGTCTATTCGACCGATGCGCCTCTCCATCTCATGGAGATGGCAGTAGAGAGCATCGTCCCTCCGACAGTAGTCAAACGAGCCTCTGGACTCGTCTTCATAGGAAGGGGAGCGGGGACTACGACGACGGTGACTCTGGGAGCGGCGGGGGCTAGGCATGTGCTGTTGGTTGCTAGGAGCTGGAGGAGAAGTTATGGACCGATGGCGAGGACTTTGGACCCGTGGAGGGGTAGGAGCCATTTGGGCATTGTTGTTGTTGGGTCGGAGGTTGAGGGCTTGCAAAACAGTCGCCTGGAACTGCTGGAACTCGGCATGAGTGATGGGCGCCTCATTGTTCCTCGGATGTTGCCGACCGGCAGGGGAGTGAGGTCTTCTCCTATGGTGCTCGGGTGACTCTCTCCGCCCTCTTCGGGTAGGAGAGCTTCTGTAGTCTCGGCGGTGAGGAGATCGCTCATTCAGACGTTGCTGGCGGGAGGCTCCCTTTCGGGCCCGCTTTTCATCCAAACGGCGGTGAAGATCCTCATCCTTCTGCCGATTGAGGATGGTATTGCGAAGGTCGGAAACTCGGGGATTGTGGGAGGCCATAGAATCCGTAGAGGTATTGTGTATTGAGATGCGGTCCTGATAGAGAGGTTGCTTCTGCGGGTTGGGACGCGAGGCCCCTGCACCGGCATTCTGAGGATCGGGGCGAGGGTTGCTGATTCTGAAGAAGAGGTTGGTCCTGTTGGAGAGGGTCCTCAGCTTGAGGAGGAAGTTGCCCCTGCTGCTGAGCGGGTTGGATGGGGACTTCCTGTTGCTGATCAACGGGGTTGGGTCCACGGTTGGACCCTCTGGATCTTACTTTCCTAGGAGGCATGGCTGGAGAAGATCTGACCAACGGGAAGAGGGGAGACTGCTATTCGTTTGATTCCCACAGACGGCGCCAATCTGTTACCGCTAAATTTGGTGTGGGGGTAAACAGATAGTATTTGTGGATTCTTAGGAAAACCTGAATAGCAAACCTGAAACCTGTTCCGCCGGAGTTTGACCGTTGACTCCCGCCGTTCACCTGCAAAAAGTGCGAGACACCGGGGTTGATCCTGGTGACGCACCCTCCGACGCTCAAGTCAGTAATCATGAATGATTATGAAAGAGCGTAAGTTGGCAAAAGATTGATTACCCCTTAATAGTGGTGGATGGGAGGTATTTATAGTCGCCTTAGGGATCAGATTAGGAATGTAATCCCTGTGACTAGATAAGGAATGTAATCCCTGTGATCAGATTCGGAATGTAATCCCTAATTCCCAGTGAAAGGATAGATGTGAATCAGGGCCGTTGATTAGTATTAATCAGGAACCCTAATTCTATCCTGCTGGACCGGGTTCATTTTGGGTTGGGACCCATACCCAGTTGAGGTGGATCCCTTCGTGGGTTATTGGGTCTTGAAGAAAGACCCAGTTCCCATTTCAGACCCGTTAGTAGGTGAAATTACCGTTTTACCCCTGAGCTTTAAGATTTGTGTCCGATGTGAACGGTCCTGATTTAATCCTATTTTTAGCTATATCAGGTACCAGTTAGATCAGGAAAGCTAAAGAAACCAGACTGGTTCCTAATCATCAACTGGGTGGAGAACATGCTAGCCAGGTGGAAAGGCAAATCCCTATTATGGGAGGGCGGGTCACACTGATTTATTCAGTTCGTTCCAACCTTCCAACATATTATCTCTCCTTTTTTGAAATGCCCAAATGGGTTATCCAAAGACTCGATTGATTTCGTAAACGGTTCCTGTGGAGAGAGATTGATACTGACAAGGGAAGATACAATCTTATTAAATGAGAAATAGCATGCATGAAGAAGATGCATGGGGGTCTAGGCATCATTGATCTCAGTGACATGAACCTGTCCCTACTTATAAAGTCGAGGTGGAAAATTTTCTTCCATAACGGGAAAGGGTGTTATGATTTTATCCAAGCCTACTTACAAGGGAAAGGGACACGAAATATGAGATTCAGAGTTGGCCCCAGAGTCTCCTGGTTTTGGAGAGGGGTCTCTAAATCTTATGATCCATTTAACAGTTGCGTAGCGTCGATCATCCACAACGGTAGGTTGACTAAATTCTGGTGGGATAAATTGGTGGAGCGCATTCCCTCAAAGAATTGTTCCTAGATTTATATGAACAAGCCACGCAACCACATAGTATGATGGCTAAACCCTGGAAAAGGGGATCATGGAAACCAACTTTCAGACGTCGCCTTAGTTAGTGACCCAACTTAGATTGGAGGAACTTCAAGCACATCTAAACAGGAGGGAGTGAAATGCTCATACAACCCAGACAGAAAGTTTGGGGACTCGAAAATGATGGTAACTTCGCGATTTGTTCGCTTTACAACCGCATTCATTTAAGGGATGCCAACCGAAAGGGTCAACTATAAACTGGAAGACAAAAGCCTCCTAAAAGTTAGGGTTTTTCTATGGTTAGTCCTCAATGATGCGATATTGACAAAGGAGAACATTGTCAAGAGGCAGCCTAATATTGTGACTAGCTGCAATTTCTGCAACACGACCAATGAGAGTAGTGTAGCACCCCGAATTTCCAATATAATAAACTCAGAAATACGTGGCACAATTTCCAGCATCTATCTCAATGTAATAGTAAATATAGCCAAACACATATATTTTTTCAACTTTTATTATATCAATTCTTTACATAGCACAACGGAAAAATAAACACCTTGAATTACAATTTTTTCTTTTACAACACATTCTTTTACAATTTGCATAAGCCACATTATCATTCTACCACATGCATTCAAATTCCAAGCTATAGGTACCTACCTGTAATATATGAGGCTAAAGATAACCGTAACCCTCAAAACTACAGGGGTCAGCCATAACGGTGTGAGTGTCATCAAAAGAAATGCAACATAAATGAAACATATAAAGAATAAAGTTATAATCAACACATACCAACAGTAGTAATGAATGGAATATGAAATAACAATAAATAAGCATGAAAATATCAAGTGAAACTAGACTAAGTGTCGAGTGTAGGAAAACATAAAAAACATCATGTACAATACAAGTCAAGAAAACACAAATGCAGTATGATGACTCTTTAATGCATACTTGTCAGATTCTATGCATTTCGTACTATATAGGTCCGGTGCAAGCCCTTACCGTTCTCCACTTTATAGGGTTAAATCCCTCATTATGCAATTAATCCTACTATGGTGATAGAAACAAGATTTAGATCACTCCGCGAATAGGCCTTACAACCCTCGATGTGCAAGAATCATGTAAGCATAGCTCTACAACCGGAGAATCACATCCCTGCCGTGTACCCCACGAATAGCCCTGCCGACCCTCGACGTGCAGATACACAGTACATCCTGTGAATAGGCCTGGCGACCCTCGACCTGCGAATGCACCGTATGTTTCGTGAATATGTCTGCCGACCCTCGACACGTGAACATACCAACTGTCCTCTTGGGACACAACAACACACAGTCCTGGAACGCATCCGTTGGACTAATCCCAGAGCATATACTTACGTTTCACAAGTTCTATCACATCTCCACTAGTGTCTATCCTTAGGATGATTATTATTAACTAAAACACAATTTTTCTCTCTCTAGAGTTGGTGTACCCTGCCGGACTTAATTCCAACAAAACAACCCCAAGACCTAAACCGGTCAAAATCTACAAAATCTTCTTTACCGATTTACAAGAATCCCATTTAACCTCTAGAGACTCACAAATCGAATAGCAACACAAAACCTTTCAATAGAACTCTTAATTCCATCACCAAATCATTTATATCCAAAAAAAACTTCTTTAAATCAAAAAATTCCAAATTTATCCAATTACTCACAAATTTTCAGAACTAAAATAAGATATTAAATCTATTAAACGACTAAGATTCATATTTTGAAGTCATAGAATATCACAAAACATCCATATCTTGAAATCCATATATATTTTGCTTCTTAAAATACAAATTAAATTCTATAAAAATCAAAATATAACTCTCTGTAAAATATAGTAATCTGTAGTAAAAATATTATCTAAAACTGTAGATCAATAATGCATAAGTTCAAATAAATAATCATTCAAGAAATCGAGCAAGAAAACTCAACAAATCATCAAAAACAGCAGGTGACAGTCGACTGTCGAAAACAGTTCAAAAGAACGACGGTCGACTGCACAAGCCCAGAAAATTCAATTTTTCAAATGACGGTCGACCGCACATCTTAGTTCAAAATTGGCCCGGTTGACCATTAGCTGCTACTCGACTAGTTTCAAAATTGTGCAACTTTTCGACTGATACATCGATTTAGATCTTTAAAAGAATAATTAGTAAAATAAAAAATTTCTGAGATGATCAAATGCAACTTATTTAACATGCTGGTGTTTAGAAAACAAATCAAATTCTCATCAAGTTCACAAAAGAGTAATTTTTCATTAAAATTCTTCAAATCAGGAAACATGAATATGAATATGTATATGTGTGCATTTGTGCATCAGTAAAGCATAAAAATTCATTGTATGTGAGTAGTATAGTGTTCAATTCAATCCCAGTATCAATATAAATCAAGATCCAATCGAAAACCTCGCAAAAATTCAAAAAAAACAATTTCGGCTGTGTACAGCCAGACCCGAAAAATCAAAACCCCATTCAACCTTCAAAAATCGACCTTTTTTATTCAAAAATCCTTCTAAAACTTGTTATACACATACACCAACTGATTACATTAGTTTACTCCTTGATCATATGCATCTACAACAATCATTAGTCCAGTTCTTCCCCATCAAATTTCTCAAACAGTATGTATATATATAATCAACAGTAAAATACTCATCTTTATTCAAATTTGTGCACCTCCATTATATAATCTCGATATATATACAATCAAATAGCAAGAATAATAAAGAAACAACATACCCATAATTTCTATTAGGTTCATAACAATCTCAAGTCATCTATATAGGGATTCTAATCATAACATTCATAGAAAGTCCACTTTTAATCATCCATCAATCAATATATTCATTATATCATTATACAATC
Source organism: Hemerocallis citrina (assembly GCA_017893485.1). Classification (NCBI taxonomy): domain Eukaryota; kingdom Viridiplantae; phylum Streptophyta; class Magnoliopsida; order Asparagales; family Asphodelaceae; genus Hemerocallis; species Hemerocallis citrina. The sequence goes on from CM030359.1 coordinate 158,001,347, forward strand.
ATCTAACATGCATTCTACTAGACAAATTATCACATACAACATGCATAGAACAATAAGAAAGCAAACATATGTCACTCACCTTATTAAAGAATCAACCGAAATAATAAGAGAATAAGAAAAGTCATTCATTTTGCAAAAATCCAAGATCCTCGCTTCGAAACTCCAAGAAATTAATAATAAAGAAAACCCTTTGTTTTTGTGTAGCAAAGAGACGGCTTCTACTGTCCTTTTTAATAGGCCGAAATCTGGGTAATTAGGGTTTTGAGAAGATTTTGCAAAATATCCCTTTAGAATATATCTTTACATATATAGATCCTTTATACTAGGTAATTAGATTAACCAATTAATTGAGATTTAAAAAATCAAAAATAACCACCCAGATCTAGGCCGGCACTGGTTTCAAACCCAGAAAAACAAATTTTGTAATTTTGGCCTCTAAGTGGCAATTTTGCAAAAAAGACTCATTCTTTAATAAATTTGCGAAATAAAACAAACCTATTAGAATAAAAATTGAAATCTTTACCTCTGAGTTGGCTAACCATCAAGCTCGGCCTAGGAAACCAAAATTCTAGAGTTTTTACTCCAATTGGTAATTTTTGTACAAAAGCCCATCTTTTTGTAATTTTTGCAAATATGCTAAATAAATATCAGAAAAATCCAGAAAATTCATAAATAATACCAAATAATAAATATTAGGTTTTTCCAAAATAATTTTTGACTTTAAACTTTTCAAGAAAATATTTGCACATGTTTTGCACGTGCAAAAAGATAAATTTCAGAAAAATGTTTATTAAATCACCAAAAATTACTTTAATTCATTTATTAATCTCAAAAATATTGTTTAAAAATCTAGGGTGTTACAAGTAGAGCACATATTCATTGAGTGCCAGTAGAGTAAATCAGTTATGGTGGAGGTTGAAGGGTTCTAGGTACAAATGTTTATCCAAGTACCTACGAGGATCTTTAAATAGATCCCAAGTTCTCGATTGAGAGACGAGATGAAAGAAATCCGGTATATCGCAGCTGCCGCTACAATATGGGTTTTATGGCTAAATATGAATAACTTTTACTTTCGTGGAACTTGTAATAATATTTCTGGTAATCTAACTCATATTATGTATCTTATGTCTTTTTGGGTCACAACAGTTGCGTAGGGACCTAGAAGGCGGATAGCCAGTGTCGTCGAGATCGAGGAGTACAATGAGGAGGAGGTCGTGATCAGACTTACTCTGGACTGATTGAGGCAATACTACACAGATTTTGAAGGTTGTGCTAGGGGGATGTACTCCATATTGATTGAACTTCATATGTTGCTTATGTTTCATTTTGTCCTATTCTCCTATGTATGATGGAGGACTATATTTTATTTTTTACTTTATAGTCTTTTGTACGTGGCCCAGTATTCTTGGTTTGTTTTAGTAACTTATTTATATATATCTTAAGCTAATAAACCTACCCTATCTTTCCTTTCTCTATTTTGAAATAGAGAAAGGAGAGCAAAAGTAGGAACTAACACGCGCAACTCACACCAATTGGCAAAACAAAATTAATTTAAAAAACACCAAAAAAACCTTTCCTCTCCCACATCTCCCCAAAACCTACAAATCCTAACTCTCCCTACCCCAAAACCCACCCACATCTCCTCACCTGTCTGTCCCTACCGCCGCCCGTCGCCCACCCCGCCTTGATACCGCCCGTCGCTACCCTCCAACGTCGCCGCGACCCCACTGTCCGTCGTCGATCCCAGCCCGACCCTGCCGTCTCTATCCTCCATCGTAAGTTCTCTTTTACTGAATTTTTTTATCTTTCTCTAAGGCAAATTTAGTTGATTATAATTATTATGATCATGTGATTAAGGCTTTCACTTCATAGTGGATGCTCTAATCCATAGTCGAATGTCAACTTTGAATCTGGCCGTTGGTGAGATCTCTCCGAATAAGAATATTCTCCCCTTCATAGTTTTTTTCATTTTTCGTTCAATTTATTTTTTATTGTTGAAGATTAAAAAGTAATTTCTTTGGTGAAAGGGTCTTCTTCTTCTTCTTTGTTAATGGCTGTAGTATAGAAGGATGTGAACTCAAATTAACAAATGATAATGAATGATGGTTGTGCTATGAATGAATGTATTATGAAGTAACTCTCCTTTTCAATTTGTTGTACTATTACTAACTTTTCTTTTAAATGTCATGTTTTACTATCACTACAAAAGAAAGTAGCTTTCCCGGCGCTTTTTTACGTCTATACCGGCGTTTTTTTACGCCGGTGAAACTTTCACCGGCGTTTACAATAGCGCCGGTCCAACTGCCGCCGAAGCGGGCGTCGCTGAAACGAAGGGGTCTACACCGGCGTTTTTGGTGGACGCCGATAAATGTTAGGACTACACCGGCGGTCATAAAACGCCGGTGTATATCGGTCTCTGGGTGCCGTTCTTGCGTACCTATATACATTCACCGGCGGTCGTAAACCGCCGGTATTTATCCATTCACCGGCGTGTATGAAAATGCCGGTGTATATCGAAAGTATACCGGCGGTCAAGGAGCACCGGTGTATGTGCGTTTATGAGCGCCTGCTTTTCCCTGTTTACGAACACCGGCGCGACCAAAAAACGCCGGTGTAGTTATATACGCCGGCGTTTATAAAATGCCGGTGTACTCCTGTGCCGTTACAGCTGATAACTTTCGTCGGCGTGCGTTGAAACGCCGGTGTATCACACACTCCAACAATTAAATTATATAGACCGCCGCTTTTTAAAACGCCGTTCTGGCTATGCCCGTTTATTTTCGATACTCCGCTTTTCCGTTCGATTTCAATTCACAGTTTCATTTACAAAACCTGTAAACTAATTCTCACAACTGATTCAATCAATTTCGTTGCATACTACTGCGCAAACCACAACCAAACACAAGAATAATTAAAGATAATCAAGTTTCACACGTGTCATATCAACGTCCAAATTCATTGATTAATTAACAGTGTCATAATTAACAAATTAATATAGAGACTAACATCCAAAATATCCAAACAAACCAGTCTGAAAAATATCCAAAATATCCCAAATTCAAAGTATGACATAACTCTCATAAAAAAAACCAGTCTGACATAACAACAGCAAGGAGGAGGACATAAGAACAACAACCATACAGCAAGGAGGACATAAGAACAGCAAGGAGGACCGCAGATTCATACCCCTCGAGTAGCTTCAGCTCTGATCATCAGAATTTCCTTCATCTTGACGACCGCTCTGTGAAAAAAAAACAATAGTTTAATTGAACAGTAGATCACAATACAGAATATACATATTTTTTGAACTTGCAAAAAGAACTACCTGTATCTCGAATTATAAGATCAAAGTGCCAACTGCAAATGGAATTGTTAATGATATATACAGAGGTAAAATAATTACATTGCAATGCTAAAAATTCCGTACTTAATTTTGTTTTTAAATATATCTAAAATAACAAAACAAATGAAAATTCAGTATCTAACTTGAAACCTTTATATTCTCCTCTGATTGGGAATATCCACTATCTAAAACAATAAAACAAATGAAAATTCAGTATCTAAGCATGTCCTTCATGGATTGTTCAGACAATCCATGAAACTGTCATCGTGGACGGAAACCAAATATAAGAAAAATAAGAAAAATAAGATAGGGCTCATATCAAGTGTATTTTTAGGGAACTGTCATCGTGGAAGGAAACCAAATATATATAGAAGCCAGAAATGGAAACAGAAAGAAGAAAGGTAGAGACTTTGGATACACCAGGCTACCATAGCGGCATTTTCCTCATCTCTCTCTCATCCCTTATTTCCCTTCAGCACACGAACAGAAAGAGACATCAGCAACCACCTTAAGAGCGACAAGAACAACAATAATAATAAATTATTATGAACAAGATGTCTCTATATGGGTTTCCAGATCTCCACTCGAGCCCACTCTTTCTAATCACAGCCCAATTAAGAACATAGACAACATCCACTAAACAATCCAATCATAGCCCAGTCAAAATTTGCCATCCTGGATCTTAATGAAATACGCTTCATTAACAGTGAAAGAAAATGAGGATGCTAGCAGCATACTTAGTTTGGAAGTGAACCCATTTTTTGTTAAAAAAACATGCCAAAGATGGCAATCAGCTTCATTAACAGTATCTGAAAATGAAAATTTCCATTATCTGAGCTTATATGTTGCTCTACTAATTCACTGTGCCCAACTAAATCTAAAACCCAATTGTTGTGTGTATCCGGAGGATTTTGGCATACGTACCTATAGCATCCTCAGTTCACAATAAACCCGTTTTGGTCAAAAAAACATGCCAAGATCACAATCAGATGCATGAAAATAAGCTTCACTAACAACAAAAGAAGAAACTGGGGATGCTATGCAGCATACTTAGTTTGGAAGTGAACCCATTTTGTGTTAAACAATCAGGTTACATTGACAGTATCTGAAATTGAAAATTTCTCCATTATCTGAGCTTATATGTTGCTCTACTACTTTTTTAGCCCAACTATATCGCAAAACCCAAGTGTTGTGCATATGCGGCCGGAGGATTTTGGCATACGTACCTATATAATATCCTCAGTTCACAGTGAACCCATTTTTGGTATAAAAACATACATGCCAAGAAGACAATCAGGTGCTTGAAATCAGGTTCACTAACAGTTAGTGAAAATGGGACCATAAAATAGCTTAAGAAGACCATCAGGTTTGTGAAATAAGCTTCACTAACAGTGAAAGAAACTGGGGATGCTATCCAGCATACTTATTTTGGAAGTGAACCCATTTTGTGTTAAAAAAACCATGCCAAAGATTGCAAGCAGGTTACATTGACAGTGTCTGAAAATGAAAATTTCTCCATTATCTGAGCTTATATGTTGCTCTACTACTTTTTTAGCCCAACTATATCGCAAAACCCAAGTGTTGTGCATATCTAGCCGGAGAATTTTGGCATACGTACCTATATAATATCCTCAGTTCACAGTGAACCCATTTTTGGTATAAAAACATACATGCCAAGAAGACAATCAGGTGCTTGAAATCAGCTTCACTAACAGTTAGTGAAAATGGGACCATAAAATAGCTTAAGAAGACCATCAGGTTTGTGAAATAAGCTTCATTAACAGTGAAAGAAACTGGGGATGCTATGCAGCATACTTATTTTGGAAGTGAACCCATTTTGTGTTAAAAAAACCATGCCAAAGATTGCAATCAGGTTACATTGACAGTGTCTGAAAATGAAAATTTCTCCATTATCTGAGCTTATATGTTGCTCTACTACTTTTTTAGCCCAACTATATCGCAAAACCCAATTGTTGTGCATATCCGACCGGAGGATTTTGGCATACGTACCTATACAATATCCTCAGTTCACAGTGAACCCATTTTTGGTATAAAAACAAACATGCCAAGAAGACAATCAGGTGCTTGAAATCAGCTTCACTAACAGTTAGTGAAAATGGGACCATAAAATAGCTTAAGAAGACCATCAGGTTTGTGAAATAAGCTTCACTAACAGTGAAAGAAACTGGGGATGCTATGCAGCATACTTAGTTTGGAAGTGAACCCATTTTGTGTTAAAAAAACCGGTTACATTGACAGTATTTGAAAATGAAAATTTCTCCATCATCGGAGCTTATATGTTGCTCTACTATTTTTTTAGCCCAACTATATCGCAAAACCCAAGTGTTGTGCATATCCGGCCGGAGGATTTTGGCATACGTACCTATATAATATCTGATGACCACAGTGAACCCATTTTTGGTATAAAAACATACATGCCAAGAAGACAATCAGGTGCTTGAAATCAGCTTCACTAACAGTTAGTGAAAATGGGACCATAAAATAGCTTAAGAAGACCATCAGGTTTGTGAAATAAGCTTCACTAACAGTGAAAGAAACTGGGGATGCTATGCAGCATACTCATTTTGGAAGTGAACCCATTTTGTGTTAAAAAAACCATGCCAAAGATTGCAATCAGGTTACATTGACAGTATCTGAAAATGAAAATTTCTCCATTATCTGAGCTTATATGTTGCTCTACTACTTTTTTAGCCCAACTATATCGCAAAACCCAAGTGTTGTGCATATCCGGCCGGAGGATTTTGGCATACGTACCTATACAATATCCTCAGTTCACAGTGAACCCATTTTTGGTATAAAAACATACATGCCAAGAAGACAATCAGGTGCTTGAAATCAGCTTCACTAACAGTTAGTGAAAATGGGACCATAAAATAGCTTAAGAAGACCATCAGGTTTGTGAAATAAGCTTCACTAACAGTGAAAGAAACTGGGGATGCTATGCAGCATACTCATTTTGGAAGTGAACCCATTTTGTGTTAAAAAAACCATGCCAAAGATTGCAATCAGGTTACATTGACAGTATCTGAAAATGAAAATTTCTCCATTATCTGAGCTTATATGTTGCTCTACTACTTTTTTAGCCCAACTATATCGCAAAACCCAAGTGTTGTGCATATCCGGCCGGAGAATTTTGGCATACGTACCTATACAATATCCTCAGTTCACAGTGAACCCATTTTTGGTATAAAAACATTCATGCCAAGAAGACAATCAGGTGCTTGAAATCAGCTTCACTAACAGTTAGTGAAAATGGGACCATAAAATAGCTTAAGAAGACCATCAGGTTTGTGAAATAAGCTTCACTAACAGTGAAAGAAACTGGGGATGCTATGCAGCATACTTAGTTTGGAAGTGAACCCATTTTGTGTTAAAAAAACCGGTTACATTGACAGTATTTGAAAATGAAAATTTCTCCATCATCTGAGCTTATATGTTGCTCTACTACTTTTTTAGCCCAACCATATCGCAAAACCCAAGTGTTGTGCATACCCGGCCGGAGGATTTTGGCATACGTACCTATATAATATCTGATGACCACAGTGAACCCATTTTTGGTATGAAAACATACATGCCAAGAAGACAATCAGGTGCTTGAAATCAGCTTCACTAACAGTTAGTGAAAATGGGACCATAAAATAGCTTAAGAAGACCATCAGGTTTGTGAAATAAGCTTCACTAACAGTGAAAGAAACTGGGGATGCTATGCAGCATACTCATTTTGGAAGTGAACCCATTTTGTGTTAGAAAAACCATGCCAAAGATTGCAATCAAGTTACATTGACAGTATCTGAAAATGAAAATTTCTCCATTATCTGAGCTTATATGTTGCTCTACTACTTTTTTAGTCCAACTATATCGCAAAACCCAAGTGTTGTGCATATCCGGCCGGAGGATTTTGGCATACGTACCTATATACCATCCTCAGTTCATGGAAGAAAAATACGAATAGGGCTCATAGCAAGTGTAGTTTTAACTGGAATTGTCATCGTGGAAGGAAACCAAATATAGAAGCCAGAAAGAGGAATGGTAGAGAATGAGGATACACCAGGCTAACATAGCGGCATTTTCCTCATCTCTCTCTCATCCCTTCTTTCCTTTCAGCACACGAACACATAGAGACATCAGCAACAACAGCAAGAGCAACAAGAACAACAACAATAATAAATTATTATGAACAAGATGACTCTATATGGATTTCCAGATCTCCACTCCAACTCGTCTCTTTCTAATCACAGCCCAACTAAGAACAATTGTTCACAGTCACTGTTAAAGAAACATATATGCTCAGATTATGGAAACATATATGCTCAGATTATGGAAATTTTCAGTCACTGTTAAAGAAACTAAGTAGGCTGCATAGCATCCCCAGTTTCTTTCACTGTTAGTGAAGCTTGTTTGGAATACAGATTTCAGGAAATGCCCCTTGTTTCTGAACTCAAACATCACATTAATAAACATCTTTTCTAATAATGGCTACACTTGTGGAAGCTCTCTCTAAGCCTCAATTCTTCAAGGTTTTGTTGCCTACTTCTTTACAGAAGCTGGTACTCTATTCTCCTCTCTTTCTAGTACTTAGTCACTTAGTCGGTATTTCGTTCATGTATCACATTAATTGAGTAGGCAACAAACCCCCTGAAATATTTAGTTCCCATTGCAGCTGATACCTTCTGAATTTAACAAGCATATCATCAAAGATGGGCTTGAAAAAGCCACCATGTTGAGCCCTTACACGAAAACCTCTTGGTCTATCAAAATTCAAAAAGAGGCTGAATGCTTCTACTTTGAAGAAGGATGGCAAGAATTTGTGGAAGCCCATAGCTTAAAGATTGGATACATGATCACCCTTCGCTACGAAGGATACGAGATCTTCACCTTCACTGCATTTGACTTTACTGCATGTCAAGTGGACTTCACTGATGACTTTACTGCATTTGACTTCAGTGAAGTCCACTTGACATGCAGTAAAGTCAAATGCAGTGAAGGTGAAGATCTCGTATCCTTCGTAGCGAAAGGTGATCATGTATCCAATCTTTAAGCTATGGGCTTCCACAAATTCTTGCCATCCTTCTTCAAAGTAGAAGCATTCAGCCTCTTTTTGAATTTTGATAGACCAAGAGGTTTTCGTGTAAGGGCTCAACATGGTGGCTTTTTCAAGCCCATCTTTGATGATATGCTTGTTAAATTCAGAAGGTATCAGCTGCAATGGGAACTAAATATTTCAGGGGGTTTGTTGCCTACTCAATTAATGTGATACATGAACGAAATACCGACTAAGCGACTAAGTACTAGAAAGAGAGGAGAATAGAGTACCAACTTCTGTAAAGAAGTAGGCAACAAAACCTTGAAGAATTGAGGCTTAGAGAGAGCTTCCACAAGTGTAGCCATTATTAGAAAAGATGTTTATTAATGTGATGTTTGAGTTCAGAAACAAGGGGCATGTTTGAGTGAACAATTGGGTTTTGAATGGAGATTGTAGTCATAGATCAATTCTTCATGGAAGAGAAATAGGAATAGGGCTCATAGCAAGTGTAGTTTTAACTGGAATTGTCATCGTGGAAGGAAACCAAATATAGAAGCCAGAAAGAGGAATGGTAGAGAATGAGAATACACCAGGCTAACATAGCGGCATTTTCCTCATCTCTCTCTCATCCCTTCTTTCCCTTCAGCACACGAACACATAGAGACATCAGCAACAACAGCAAGAGTGACAAGAACAACAATAATAATAAATTATTATGAACAAGATGTCTCTATATGGGTTTCCAGATCTCCACTCCAACTCGTCTCTTTCTAATCACAGCCCAATTAAGAACAATTGTTCACAGTCACTGTTAAAGAAACATATATGCTCAGATTATGAAAAATTTTCTTTTTCAGATACTGTTAAAGAAGCTGATTTCATGCATCTGATTGCTATCTTCGGCATGGTTTTTTTAACACAAAATGGGTTCACTTCCAAACTAAGTATGCTGCATAGCATCCCCAGTTTCTTTCACTGTTAGTGAAGCTTATTTCACAAACCTGATGGTCTTCTTAAGCTATTTTATGGTCCCATTTTCACCTCCTCCAAATCATTACAACAACACGACTGAACAATCCTTGTTTGCAGGTCATACAATGTCATCTATACCAGGTTATGTGCCAAAGTGGGGTTGGGCATACGATGCAAGGCCGACAAGTATTAGTTGTTTGTGAGTATGCAATAGGATGCAGCTATGAACATGGGCTCATATCAAGTGTAGTATTACGGACTGTCATCGTGGAAGGAAACCAATTTAATATAGAAGCCATATATGGAGCCAGAAAGAGGGATGGTAGAGAATGAGGATACACCAGGCTAACATAGTGGCATTTTCCTCATCTCTCTCTCATCCCTTCATTCTCTTCAACACACGCACACAAAGAGACATCAGCAACAACAGCAAGAGGGGGTTGGTCCAACAATAAGTGTAGATTATAATAAACGAGATGTCTCTATTTTGGGTTTCCAGATCTCCACTCCAGCCCTTTCTTTCTAATCACAGCCCACTTAAGAAACATAGACGAAATGCTTATAGACGACAGCCACAATGCAGACTCACAAACACTAGTACGTGTCTTTCATGCATTCAAGTAACATAATCTCTTTAAAAATACCAATTTTAAGACTTACCGATGTTTTTTGACAGTGGGCGGCGTGCTACCCTCACTCTCATATGTTTGCCTGCCACTATTATTTAGTGGCTGCTCATCCCCATGGCTCTCGTTGCCATCATTTATATTTACCCTTTTTCCACGCCTCGGCATGTTGTACCTGTCAAGGATTCGATAACTTGGTTCAAATGATAGTTTGGTTCAAATGACAACGATAGTTTGGTTCAAATGACACTAAGCATAGTTTAATGTAAATAATACCAAGCAGTAGAAAATAGAAAGATAATTAAACCAGTGTATTAAATTCACAATGAACATATTCAAAATTACAGACATAATATTACAACAAGATTTAAGACATAAAATTACAGACATATAATAAACTCAATTGAAAGTCATGTAAACTACAATACGACATCTTCCAGTATATCGCCCTCTTCTCCATCCTTGCGGAGCCAAGTCCCGCAAATTCCAACATCGGTTGTGTTTACATCAAACACAGGAAACTCAGAAGCAATGTAACTGTTCATGTCTTCACCGTCTTCATCGTCTGAAGTATCGCCCAGTTGGAATACATCTCTTGGTTGTATAGGGATAGCCGCATACGATTTTGGCAGGGTTGGATCTTCAATGTAGAACACTTGTTGCACTTGGGATGGAAACACAAATGGCTCATGGCTAATGTGTGTACCGATGTGAATCAATTTTGAGAAGGTTACAACTGTGTAGCCAAGCTTGTCCTTGTTGTTAGCAAAATTCCTATCAAACTCAGCCCAATCCCCACGAAATAAGACAACACGGAAATGGCCAAAATAATTCAACTCAATGATATCCGTGAGCACTCCATAGTAGTCGAGATCCCCATCTACAGGCCTCGTGTCCGATTTGGAAGCATAACTTCTAGTCTTAGACGTCACTACCATTCCACTATTTTGAGACTTCAAATTAGATTCACGATCCTTAGTACGAAATCTAAAACCATTGAATATGTATCCTCCGTATCTTTTGACCATCTGATAGGGACCTTTGGCAAGTACTTGTATTTCAGATGACGCACCTTCAGGACCCAAAGAATGTACCTATTAATTTTGCGCAAATCGTATCAACACCATAGAAAATGTAGATATAATAAAGATTAACTTGCATAACTGTAATTCACCTACATGAGGTTCAAACCACTTATGAAATTTTTCATTCATCAGCTTGTTTTGTTCACGTGGTGGTAGTCTTCTTGGTCTAGCCCTTCGTTTGATGTCCCTGACAAATTCGCTAAAAAACAAGCAATTGAAATTAGGAATAACAAAAGTATCAAAAATATCGAACTCCGCGGTTTTCACTGTATTCGATTTACATTCAAAAGCAACTTACTTTCGAAATGGTTCCACTGATGCATGATGGTCTAGCACATATCGATGTGCCTGTTCCCACGCTAAGCTATCGAGCTCAAATGCATCAACTTTACCAACAGTGGTGCCAGCGGTATCAAAAAGATATTGTGCACCATCAAGGTTGGAAATGTCTGGATTTCTACGTGGTCTACTGGAAGATGTCTCCACACCAGGTAAATACCTGGAAAAAAAATATGAGCACTCCTCTGATAGATATCCCTGGGCTATTGACCCTTCAGGATATGCTCTATTTTTCACATAACCCTTTAGCCGGTATAGGTACCTGAACATGTACAATTAATAAACTAGAGCGGATTAGGGGATTAAAAGAAATGAGCTTTTGAAAATTCAATTTCGTAAGATGAATGAATTATTTTACCTCTCAATGGGGTACATCCACCGATAGTGAACAGGACCACCGATTCTGGCTTCACCAGCAAGGTGGATTATCAAGTGAATCATAATAGTGAAAAACGATGGAGGAAATATCATCTCCATTTTACTAAGTGTCAATGCCGCCTGCTGCTCCAATTGGTCCAGATCTTCAACACGAAGCATTCTTGAGCAAATACCTTTATATAGGCTACAAAGATCTTTCAGGACAGTAGTGACTTGCTCACACATTGAAGACCTTAGGGCCACAGGAAGGAGATCCTGCATTAGGATGTGGTAGTCGTGTGACTTTAGACCCTGAAGCCTCTTCTCTTTAAAGTTGACACATTTTGCCATGTTAAAAGAATAGCCATCGGGGACTTTAAGTTCAAGTAGTACTTTGCAAAACAACTCCAACTCCGATTTTGACATTGAATAGATTGCAGGAGGTAGGAGCTGTTGTTGGAAATCTAGCTACCTAAATTAATAGATAAACTAGACACAAATTATAAAACCTCGCAAGTGCACGAATCGAATCGTAGTAATAGCAAGGGTCGATCCCACAGAGATTGTAGACTTCAACTTACTAATCAATAAAACTAATAATAAAAATGAATAAAAGTTGTCATAATATTCTAAAAGAACTAAAAGATTAAAACTAAGATGAGAGGTGTTGAATCACAAATATCTCTTGAATAGTTGGGTTGTTGATCTCCACCAATAGTTAGTAATGCTAAGTCACCTTCTGAATTTACTTCCAATTACTCATGTTGTTCACTTCAAGGGCATGGTATCTACTCCTTAAAGTATTGTTTCCCTAAGCCAAGAATTAGGCATGGTATCTACTCTAATTCGTTTCTTTCATCAAGTAGTCAGCCTAGTATTTACTAAGTTGTTCTTAAAGAAAACATAAGATCAGTGGAAACGAACAAACACTTAAAGTTCTAGAAATTGGTATCAGATCTAGATCCTCTAAGTTGATTGAACCAAGAACCCATAAAGATTCTTTTGTTACAAATTATGAGCACGAGATTCGGTCGTCTCAATATGCTTCATATAACAGATTTAGATAAATGATAACATAAACTTGATAGTCTCACGTGCTGTATGTCAGTCGACTGGCTCTCACCTCAGTCGACTGCTCTCAGACTTCAAGATCCAAGTTTGATGATCATTAATCTATGTCAATTCAACCAGATTCAATCAATAAGTAATTAGAAAATCTCAGAAGAATATAGCACTACATAACTATGGTTTCGATCTACCCAACTATGAAATTAGTTCCACATAATAATACTTTTATTGCTTAACAAGTTCAAATACATGATCAACATAAAAGAATAAAGAGAGAAGAAGAAATAAACTAATGGATTCCGGCAATATGGTCGACTGTCTGTCACACAGTCGACTGCCTTCTGGTTGCTGGATCTTCTCTCTCCCTCTTCGATGTTGATGGAGTGAAGCACGGGTTGATGACTTGATGGTTGGGAACTCTCTGATTAAGTTGCGTCCACGAGATATCTCTAATACCCCTGATCTGATGATCTCTCCTGATATTTATAGAGTACGGCTGAGAATTAGGGTTTCCACTTTTCAGGAAGATCCTTCTTTATTTGATTTGATGATTAATATCTTTCTCTTTTCTCCTTTCCTTCCTTATCTGTTAGCCACGTGCTCTTGGAACCCCCCAGTCTCTAGATTTGATTTGCATAAATCTGGATTCAAATAGATGTGAAATTAGATGCAGGTGAATCTTCGAATATCTTATCTATGTACTCCGCCGCCTATCAGTCGACTGCCCTTGGGAGTAAGTCGACTGTGTCGAGACTTCAGTATTTTCATGATTCATCCGCCCAGTCGACTGATGTTTTGGGAACAGTCGACTTGGTCGAGCAGCTGTGTAAAACTTGATTTCCTCTGTCCAGTCGCCTGTTATCATGACCAGTCGACTGCCTCTTCAGTTTCCTGTGTATCATCCTGAATTTGCTTCGTTTTGCTGTTTATAGGCTGTTTCCTGTAGAGAAAGAGAAAAGAAGCATAAATACCACATATAGAGCTTTTAAATGTGCATTTACAATAAGATTATTGCTCTAAAATGTGAATAATATTGTGTTCATCAAATACCCCCACACTTAGCTTTTGCTTGTCCTCAAGCAAACTAGAATTATGAATAGGGAGAATAATAATAATAATAGACTCAACACCAAGATTTCTTATTATGTGGACATCAAAATGAAAAATATAAAACTGCAAACAATTTCAGATAAAGTAAAAACAAGCATACCCATTTTCTCTAGTGCAATTGTTCAGTCATAATCCCCAAACTTAATTATATTTGTCATGTGATTACTGTAGTTATAGTATGCAACTACTCAGTCTGTGATTATCCCTTTTCTCTACTACAAATCCAGTAGCAAACTAGAGTTTTTTTTTTTTTTTTTTTTTTTTTTTTTTTTTTTTTTTTTTTTTTAGTCTCTTCTCTAAAGATGTCACTTGTCTTTTGACGCGAATGCGAAACATTTGTGATGTATCCACCCGGTTACTCAACAAGTCACAAATATTAAAGTGCTTTGCATACTCATATTTCAAGTTGCCGTTTGACGTAAAGGTAAACATTGGTGATGAATACCCCTAGTTACTAAGCCCTCAAAACATTGGAGTAGACTGACTTTATTCAAATATATATATATTGTATCACTCTATTTACTTAAACTCGATTTAGGACTAGATTTGAAGGGAATAATTATCAGAAAACGCATCACATTTTTTTTTTTATTATGTATAATCGCATGACTCACACAAATTTGTAGGAGATTATGAAACTCAACAATCCTAAAGTAAATAAGTATCCTTACTCTTACTTTATAAGAAATTGTTTATCCTAAAAAAAAAATTCAAAAGATTCCAAATATAACTAACTAATACCCCCACACTTAGATGGAACATTGTCCTCAATGTTCGAAAGAAAATGTAAAAATAGGCATATGTCACATCTAGGTAGGAGAGAAAAAATAAAAATAACGCAAAGAAAAATAATAATGAATAACTGAAAGCAAATAAAGGAAAGTGTAAATACTTCCCTGAAACATTGGGTTGCCTCCCAATAAGCGCTGTGTTTCTTGTCTTCAGCTAGACTCGATGAGTTTGTGCAATGTATTGAATGGTTCAAGGCTCACAACTCATCGACTTATAAGGTCTCCCCCTCTGCCCATTCACCTTGAACGTTTGATTTTTCGCCAACGCTCCATGTGGGGGAAACCTTTGCAGCAATTTTATGGACCGTACCACCTTGACATCAGTTTATCAGCAATGGTCCATCTTAAAGCACCATTGTGATTTTTCAAGACTCCCTGCAGCCTTGCTTCTTTGTTCATCCTGAATTTTGCAGCAACTGTCACAGGTACTGTCTGGTTGTTCCCCAAATAATCAAGTAGTGGCCTCAGGTGTTCATGTAGTGGCTTTGGCTCCTCATCAGGTGTCCTAGGAGCAGTCGACTTGTTACGATCTTCAGTCGACTTGTATGTTTCATCAGTCGACTTGTCCTCTTCATAAGTCGACTTAACCTGTAGAACACCAGTGTTATCAGATACCAACTCTTCAAATACAGTTGCAAGCTTACCTGGATATGACCCTGGAGTTTCATGATGATGTTCTGTCTCTGCAATCCTCCCGTCATCGTATTCCATTTCAACTTGAGATAGTGATGGAGGGTGCGCAATTGTTGCTTGTAATGGATCAACGCTATTTTCTTGAAATGTTTGGTCGCAAATTTCCGGAACCACGTCAACTTTATAACATTCATGATCATCGTGTGGAAATTGTGGTGCATCAAACATTGTAAACTCAGTCTCTTCTTCTAGTGTTGTCCTTGATTGGAGCTGTTCTTGTCCTCTAGGGTTAGGTATGGTTTGTGATGGAAATTCTCCTGCCTTTCTTTCACTTAACTCCGTAGCAATTTGGCCAATTTGAAATTCCAATTTTTGAATGGCCTGTCTTTGTTGATCACTGGTTTGTTGTTGCTGTTGGAGTAGTTGAAGAATGGTGGATTCGAAATTTAACTTCTCCTGTTCTTGTGCTGGCTCATCATACCCATTCCCGCCTTGGAATTGTTGCGTATGCCCTGGTGCGAATTGATTGTCTTGATGGTTTTGCCACCCTGGGTTATACGTGTTTGAAAAAAAATTGTTCTGGGGCGGGTACATTCCCTGTTCTTCGTAGTTTGTGTGCTCCTGATCTGCGAAAGAAAACATGGGACATGAATTAGTTGTATGATTAGATTGAAAACGATTTGCACAAATTTCTTTTGGTTGGTTTTTTACGCCACCCATCGTTAAATTCCCAAGCATATCAATCTTTTTGTTCATGGTTTCCATTTCTAATTGCATGTTTTTATTATGAGAAATTTCGTATACTCCCTGTTTCTTCGAAAGACCCCTCCTTGTGGAGAATTGTTGTGAGTTCTCGCTGAGTTCTTCAAATAGATCTATGGCCTCCTCAGCACTCTTCCTCATTAACATTCCATTGCATCCTGCATCTACAATTGCTTTGTTAGCGTCATTTAAACCCTCATAAAATGATATTACCTGATCATCCTTAGGTATGTTGTGTGTAGGACACTTGAGAAGCTTGTTTTTGAAGTCCTTCCACGCCTCGAAGAATAAATCGCCATGCTTTTGTTGGAAGAGTAGAATCTCCCTTTTTAGTTGTCTAGTCTTCTGGGCTGGAAAGAACTCTTTCAAGAATTTTGTTGCCAATTGCTCCCATGATTGAATTGATCCTGGTTCCAAAGAATTATACCACAATTTAGCATTAAATTTTAATGAAAATGGAAACAAGATTAACCTGATTTGTTCAGAGGTAAGCCCTTGGATGCTTTGTGTCCTGCAAAGATCAAAGAAATCTTGCAGATGGAGATGCGGATCTTCGTCTGTTCTGCCAAAGAAGTGGGGCACCATGCTGAGTAATTGAGGTGATAGATGCATATTCCCTGTGACTTTGGGTTGAAAAGCTATGCAAGAAGGATTCTCAATATTCTTAGGAATGAATTTGTCTTGCATTGGTACTCGGTTAAAAAAAATTTCACCCATTGTTGCTTTTTGGAAAAATCCTCTGGACAGTCGACTGATCCTAGGGACAGTCGACTGGTCTGCACCTGTACAATAGCTTCTGTACAGTCGACTTGTCTGTGAGACAGTCGACTGATCTGGTTCTGTGCAAAGTTTAACCTGAAAGAAAGTTCAAGAAAAAGAAAAAGAAGAAATAAAATAGAATAAAAAAGAAAAAGATTTTACTGATTTGTAAGTCAAAATACTAAACAATCCCCGGCAACGGCGCCAAAAACTTGTTGTTGGAAATCTAGCTACCTAAATTAATAGATAAACTAGACACAAATTATAAAACCTCGCAAGTGCACGAATCGAATCGTAGTAATAGCAAGGGTCGATCCCACAGAGATTGTAGACTTCAACTTACTAATCAATAAAACTAATAATAAAAATGAATAAAAGTTGTCATAATATTCTAAAAGAACTAAAAGATTAAAACTAAGATGAGAGGTGTTGAATCACAAATATCTCTTGAATAGTTGGGTTGTTGATCTCCACCAATAGTTAGTAATGCTAAGTCACCTTCTGAATTTACTTCCAATTACTCATGTTGTTCACTTCAAGGGCATGGTATCTACTCCTTAAAGTATTGTTTCCCTAAGCCAAGAATTAGGCATGGTATCTACTCTAATTCGTTTCTTTCATCAAGTAGTCAGCTTAGTATTTACTAAGTTGTTCTTAAAGAAAACATAAGATCAGTGGAAACGAACAAACACTTAAAGTTCTAGAAATTGGTATCAGATCTAGATCCTCTAAGTTGATTGAACCAAGAACCCATAAAGATTCTTTTGTTACAAATTATGAGCACGAGATTCGGTCGTCTCAATATGCTTCATATAACAGATTTAGATAAATGATAACATAAACTTGATAGTCTCACGTGCTGTATGTCAGTCGACTGGCTCTCACCTCAGTCGACTGCTCTCAGACTTCAAGATCCAAGTTTGATGATCATTAATCTATGTCAATTCAACCAGATTCAATCAATAAGTAATTAGAAAATCTCAGAAGAATATAGCACTACATAACTATGGTTTCGATCTACCCAACTATGAAATTAGTTCCACATAATAATACTTTTATTGCTTAACAAGTTCAAATACATGATCAACATAAAAGAATAAAGAGAGAAGAAGAAATAAACTAATGGATTCCGGCAATATGGTCGACTGTCTGTCACACAGTCGACTGCCTTCTGGTTGCTGGATCTTCTCTCTCCCTCTTCGATGTTGATGGAGTGAAGCACGGGTTGATGACTTGATGGTTGGGAACTCTCTGATTAAGTTGCGTCCACGAGATATCTCTAATACCCCTGATCTGATGATCTCTCCTGATATTTATAGAGTACGGCTGAGAATTAGGGTTTCCACTTTTCAGGAAGATCCTTCTTTATTTGATTTGATGATTAATATCTTTCTCTTTTCTCCTTTCCTTCCTTATCTGTTAGCCACGTGCTCTTGGAACCCCCCAGTCTCTAGATTTGATTTGCATAAATCTGGATTCAAATAGATGTGAAATTAGATGCAGGTGAATCTTCGAATATCTTATCTATGTACTCCGCCGCCTATCAGTCGACTGCCCTTGGGAGTAAGTCGACTGTGTCGAGACTTCAGTATTTTCATGATTCATCCGCCCAGTCGACTGATGTTTTGGGAACAGTCGACTTGGTCGAGCAGCTGTGTAAAACTTGATTTCCTCTATCCAGTCGCCTGTTATCATGACCAGTCGACTGCCTCTTCAGTTTCCTGTGTATCATCCTGAATTTGCTTCGTTTTGCTGTTTATAGGCTGTTTCCTGTAGAGAAAGAGAAAAGAAGCATAAATACCACATATAGAGCTTTTAAATGTGCATTTACAATAAGATTATTGCTCTAAAATGTGAATAATATTGTGTTCATCAGGAGCACTTTCCCGTTCGGCAATTCTTCTGGGTGCAACTCATGTCGGATGCCCATTGACTTCAAATCAAGTCGGCTCTTGAGATTGTCCTTTGTCTTCCGATCATCTCCCATAACTGTTCCTATACAATTCTCACCAATATTTTTTCCGATATGCATCACATCTAAATTATGTCTCAGTAAGTTGAATTCCCAATACGGCAACTTGAAGAAAATACTCTTCTTCTTCCATGCACCTAAACTCGTCAAGTTTTGATCCTCATCCTCGCCATATAGATCGGTCTCCTCACCTTGCTCCGGCCTTGCCCTTTTCTTGCCCTTTGTCCTGACTTCTGGTTCCTTTCCATATTTGAATTGATGACCATCTACCCGCCTCAAAATATCTGAACCAGAAGAAGACCCAGGAGCATGTTCCCACTCGTCGGTGCCATCAAATGTCGCTGCCTCTGCCCGAAATATATGTATGTCAGGCAACCATCTCCTATGACCCATATAGCAAAACTTTCTGCCATTGTACAACCACCTTGAACTAGTTTGGTCAGCACAACATGGACATGCATAACGTCCTTTAGTACTATATCCAGATAAATTTGTATATGCTGGAAAATCATTGATTGTCCAAGACAACACGGCACGAAGAGAAAATGTTTCTTTAGCCACAGC
Organism: Hemerocallis citrina; assembly: GCA_017893485.1. Taxonomy (NCBI): domain Eukaryota; kingdom Viridiplantae; phylum Streptophyta; class Magnoliopsida; order Asparagales; family Asphodelaceae; genus Hemerocallis; species Hemerocallis citrina. The sequence continues at coordinate 158,020,772 of CM030359.1, forward strand.
ATCATAGGTTGGAACACCCACCCACAACTTCTGAAGTTCATCTATTAACGGTTGTAGGTACACATCTATATTATTTCCAGGACCTTTCGGTCCAGGAACTATCATGGACAAAATAAATAAGGATTGCTTCATGCATTTCCAAGGCGGCAAATTGTATGGTATCAACACAACCGGCCATATGCTGTATGTACTACTCATTTGCCTGAAAGGGTTGAAACCATCACTAGCTAGTCCAAGTCTCACATTTCGAGGATCTTCCGCAAAAACAGGATATCTTTCATCAAATCTTTTCCAAGATTGAGAATCAGCAGGATGTCTAAGAATCCCATCATTAGTGCGACCTTCAGCATGCCATTTCATATCAGAAGAAGTTTTCGTGGACATAAACAATCTTTGTAACCTAGGAATCAGAGGAAAGTAACGCAATGTTTTGGCAGGCTTCTTTTTCCTACTTCGCTTAGTAGATCCACTGGCTCCCTCGTCTTGATTTGGTCTTTCTTTCCATTTCGAAGAACCACACACTTCGCAATTCTCCAGACTTTCCTTACCACTCGTGAAAAGCATACAGTCATTTGGACATGCTGCTATCTTCTCATATCCTAGATCGAGAAAACTTAGGAATTTTTTGATTTTATAGGCTGAGTTTGGAATACAGATTTCAGGAAATGCTTCATTCAACAATTCAAGTAGCATAGTGAAGGACTTAGCAGACCACCCGTTTAAACATTTAATCTGAAATAGTCTGACAATGAATGAGAACTTAGAAAATTTGGTGCAGTCGCGGTACAACGGGATACTAGCATCTTCAAGTAACTTAGCGAAGGATTCTTGCTGCTTATTATTTTCAGGGGTGGGGCCAGACATTTCCTCGTCCACCCCACCACCAATCTGGTTTATTTCTGTTGACTCATTGTGAACTTCGGTTGTTGGGTCATTGGTGTGGAAAGGAACATTATGAATCCCCATGGCATCTTGTAACAAAGCATGCATCTCATCGGGAACGCTTAAGTCTTCGTTCACTAAGGGCTCAGCCTCATTTTCTAATACAACCGGACGAATAGGAGCTGCCGTATGATCCTCTCCATGACAAAACCACCTTGTGTACCCTTGAAGAAAACTGTTGACAGCCAAGTGTGTATGTACTACGTCACATGTCCTCAGCATACAATTTGTACAGCGAAGGCATGGACAAAGAATTAGGTTGGGATCACGGGAATGTCGTTTGGCAAAGATAATAAAATCTTTAATACCATCACGGTACTCCTTGGATAATCGTGGTTTACTAATCCAACTTCTATCCATTATATCAATAGCACACAGTCTGAAATTAAAATTTGATATATTAAATAGTAATAACAGTAAAAGGCATTTTGTATATTAAATTTCACCTATTTGAAAACCATCCCTAGCTGCAAATAAATAAACGATATAATCTCTAACTGTAAAATAAAGAAATTGTGGCTCCAAAAAATGTACAAAAAAAAAACTACATCTTAACACAATCTACTCTATTCACCAAACCCTAAACGACCTTTTGTGGAAATGATCACAACCACCTTAGACGGTATTTTATCGCACACCCTGTTTTCGAGCATAAAAAAAAATCGACTATAGTCTCCCCTGTATTTGGCTTTCCGTTCAAGGAGATGATGATGGTAAAGGGTATTTTGCTGATGAAGAGGAATCGGCCAAATAATGAGCGCGTCGTGCTGTAACTACGGTAACAAGAAGATCTGATGACTCATGAACTATTCTGTTCATGACTACTAATAATCACTTATCTCATAATAATAATAATAATAATAATAATAATAATAATAATAATAATAATAAACAAAAGAAACAGTAAAAGAAAAATTAAAATGTCTAGTATGTAAGCATATATTTTGTAGACTGAACCAATTGTTGTACATAGCCGGAGGATTTTGGCATAAAGCTATAGCATCCTCAGTTCACAGTGAACCCATTTTGGTCAAAAAAACATGCCAAAATGACAATCAGATGCATGGGATAAGCTTCAATTCATTAACAGTGAAAGAAACTGGGGATGCTATGCAGCATACTTAGTTTGGAAGTGAACCCATTTTGTTAAAAAACCATGCCAAGGATTGCAGTCAGGTTACTTTAACAGTATCTGAAAATGAAAAATTTCCCATTATCTGAGCTTATATGTTGCTCTACTACTTCTTCAGCCCAACTAAATCTAAAACCCAATTGTAGCCGCATATCCGGCCGGAGGATTTTGGCATACGTACCTATACCATCCTCAGTTCACAGTGAACCCATTTTGGTAAAAAAAACATGCCAAGATGACAATCAGATGCATGAAAATAAGCTTCACTAACAACAAAAAAAGAAAATGGGGATGCTAGCAGCATACTTAGATTGGAAGTTAACCCATTTTGGTATAAAAAACCATGCCAAAGATTGACAATCAGGTTACTTTAACAGTATTTGAAAATGATAAATTTTCCATTATCAGAGCTTATATGTTGCTATACTACTTCTTCAGCCCAACTAAATCTAAAACCCAATTGTTGTGCGTATCCGGAGGATTTTGGCATACGTACCTATAGCATCCTCAGTTCACTTAGTCTGGAAGTGAACCTATAGAAACTGGGGATGCTATGCAGCATACTTAGTTTGGAAGTGAACCCATTTTGTGTTAAAAAACCATGCCAAAGATTGCAATCAGGTTACTTTAACAGTATCTGAAAATGAAAATTTCCCATTATCTGAGCTTATATGTTGCTCTACTACTTCTTTAGCCCAACTAAATCTAAAATCCAATTGTTGTGCATATCCGGCCGGAGGATTTTGACATACGTACCTATAGCATCCTTAGTTCACAGTGAACCCATTTTGGGTAAAAAAACATGCATGCCAAGAAGACAATCAGATGCATGAAATCAGCTTCATTAACAGTGAAAGAAAACGGGTATGCTATGCAGCATACTTAGTTTGGAAGTGAACCCATTTTGTGTTAAAAAACCATGCCAAAGATTGCAATCAGGTTACTTTAACAGTATCTGAAAATGAAATTTCCCATTATCTGAGCTTATATGTTGCTCTACTAATTCACTGTGCCCAACTAAATCTAAAATCCAATTGTTGTGCATATCCGGCCGGAGGATATTGGCATACGTACCTAGAGCATCCTCAGTTCACAGTGAACCCATTTTGGGTAAAAAAACAAACATGCCATGAAGACAATCAGATGCATGAAATCAGCTTCATTAACAGTAAAAGAAGATGAAAATTTCCATTATCTAAGCATATATTTTTCTATTAATTCTTCATCTCAACTAAACCGTTCATGCTAAGGAAATCGAAATGAATAAACTGAAAAAAGCTGCCTTTTTTGGAAAATAAGGAAAATCAAGAGATCATACCAAAGAGAGAGAGAGGGAGCGGGGCGACGAGGGCGGGGGCGTAGGAGAGAGAGAGAGAGGGGGCGACCGCCGATTCACCTCCAAATAGAGAGAGGGAAGAAGGAAATCGAAAAGGACGAAGGGAATAAGGGACGATTTCGAATGGTCGAAGGCCGTCGAAGAGGACGAAGCGGCGGAGGCAAACGCGCGGGAAGTAGAGCGAGGAAGGAGGGAAACGAAGCGCCTCTTTCCTTTTTTTTTTTTTGGGTATTGGGAAAATGGCGAGCGAAAGATTAGGGTTCGCGGGTTTTATTCCCAGTTATTCACCGGCGTTTTAATTGGAAACGCCGGTGAATGTGTCCGTATATTCGCCGGCGTTTATAATAAAAAACGCCGGTGAATAATAAACTTCACCGGCGTGTTTAGGTAAAACGCCGGTGAATACTAACATACGCCGGCGTTTTAAATCGACCGCCGGTGTATGACCATCCCATCTGGCGCCCAATTCCTACCCGCTCCCTACCCCGGCGCTACTAGTAAAACGCCGGGGAATAATCGCCGGTAAAAGCAGTATCTTTTGTAGTGTATTTTTCGTTGTAGTATCAGTGTACAGCAACTTTTGCTATACACTACTAACTTCACTTTTCAATTTTGTTGTAATATTACTGACTTTTATTTTTAGTTTTGTTACACTACTTCTAACTTTTTCTTTTCGGTTTCTTTGTAACGATACTAACTATTGCACTATTACTGACTTTTCTTTTCAGTTTTTTTATTTGGTTTCGTTGTACCAATACTAACTTCTCTTTTTAGTTTCACTGTAACACTACTAATTTTCATTTTCAGTATTAGTTTGTTTTACTACTGCTAAGTTTCCTTTTTTAGTTTCGTTTTTTAATTTTACTTTCTTTTTTAGTTTCGTTTGTTGTAATACTTGTTTATTTTTGTTTCCTTCTGTTGCTACTAATACTGAGAAGAAGAGGATGATGTGAATTTTCATAGCTTTTTAGATATCGTTGTCCAATTATATCTATATCTTATTTATATATATCTTAAGCTAATAGGCCTACCCCATCTCTCATTTCTTTATTTTGAAATAGAGTAAGAGCAAAAGTAGGAATTAACACGTGCAACCCACATCAATTACCAAAACATAATTGATTAAAAAACACACACACAAAAAAAATTCTTCTGCCACATCTCCCCCAATCCCACAAACCCTAACCCTCCATACCCCAAAACCCACCTAAATCTCCTTCGCGGCCTGTCGCTGCCCTCCATCGCCACTCATCGCTTCGCCGTCACCGCCCCCGCCCGTCTTGAATAACAAAGAAATTACCGAGGAGATTTCATCAAAACACCGTCGTTGATCTCAAACGTAACCTAAACCCTCAATGATCTAGTCCCAATTTCTTGATGTTGATTTTTTAATGGTAAATTTAGATTTATCTAAATTGGCTTATTAAATATGTAATATTAAATTAAAAGTATATATTATTGTTGAACAAGGAAGATCAGAGCTGAGCATCTTCTTTGCTTTCCGGAAATCGAAATTTCCATCAAGTCATTCAAGATATATCTCCATTTTGTTCTCTTTTAATAATTTTTTTTTTTTTTGAATTTGTTAAAAATTCATTCATATCAATGTTTACATTGAATGGGGTTCATCACTATCGATGGGTTCAGCTCAAAATCGTTAAGTGTAAGATGTAAAATTTCTTCTAAGAATAATAAATTATGATGAACACCAAATTTTCCGAAACTCCACTCAAATTTTAATTCCAACCCAAATTTTCAACAGATTAGAGAGGCTCCGCGATCCACGTGGTCTTTGCCACAACGGTAATGACTCGACCGTCCTGCCACGTAAGCGTGACGGCAGTGCTATACCCGTAAGATTTCCAAATCCAAGATTCTGATTGCTTCCCAACTTTCAATCAAATTTTGTGAATTAATTTATTTTTTTATTTTTTTATTTTTTTATTTTTATTTATTATTATTTTTTTTTGGTTGATTGGTAGGTTGAATTTAGGTAAGTGAGTTGGAGGATCCACGAGAATCGAAAAGAATGTTGTCTTCAGTTGTGGTTAAAGTAAGTTTTTGGCAAATTCATTTGAAAAAGTTTTGTTTTCAAATTAGAATGTTGATTGCTTTGTAATTACTATGGTTAATGTGTAATTATGTTCATGAAATGAATACGTATTTTAGCCTTTTTTTTAAAATTAAAAAGGGATTAAACCTAAAAGTGATGAAACTTTTGAAGATTTTATTGGGTTATATTAGTGGGGATGTTTACATGTACTATCATGAAATGATCGGTGTGAATTTATATGAATGATTAGGTGTAGAAATGTTGTATGAGTTGATATTGATATCAATTGATTATTGTAGAATACCAACATTGTTAATTTTTTGTGTAGGGGTGTTCAAGTATAAATAAATTGGTTGGTTATTCAGTTCATTGCATGCATTTTTTTAGCTTTAGTAATATTCAATTGGATAACATTATGGTTTGACAATGATTCTTTAAACCATCTACTTATGTGAGGATGATAATGAAGATTTCAGTAATTACGGTAGAGATATATTCATAAGTTTCTCTCAATTATTTTACACTTTTTTAAAAGTTCTATATAATTTTATGAGTCACTTAAAATTATTTTAGGGTTTGCAATTTGCCCAGGATAACACTAGTTATTAATGAAACAATGTTACTATACTTCATCTTTAAAAAAAAGCTCCTATCAATTGTTTTTTTTAAAATTATTTTTTTAGGGGGTTCTTTCGATCTTTAAGAATCCAGTAGATCTCTCTTCCCATTCCTTTCCAGTTGACTCAATTTTTATCGCATACTCAGAGCATCTGTAGTCGTTGAATGTAAAAATATGGATATATGGATAAATGGAAATAGAAATCGAACTTTTGCTGTAGTCGTTTAAAGCTATTTTTTTAGCTTTCTATCTTAAAATAATAAGCGACGGCACATGAAGTGCCGTCGGAGAAAAAAATAAAAATAAAAAACAATAAATTTTGTGGGACGACACTCGAAGTGTCGTCGGAGCGCGAAAATAAAAAATTAATAATAATAATTGGAGCGACAGCACATGAAGTGCCGTCGAAGAAAAAAGAAAAAAAAAATCCACCCGAAAGGAGGGATGGCACATGAAGTGCCGTCCGACAGTGAAGTGAATAAATTTTTGGCCATTTTGCACTTTTCTGAAAATTCATCCAGCATTTAAAGGCTTTATTAAAGCTTTCTTAAATCCTTCTAGTTCTCTCTGGCTATCTCCCTCTATTTTTGTCAATCAATAATTTTTTTTTTTTTTTTTAAATACCAAGGGACGGCACTTCAAGTGCCGTCCGAGAAATAGGGATGGCGTGGGACGGCACTCGAAGTGCCGTTCGAGGAGAATTTCTTTTTGGGTTTTTTTAATTCCTTTTTGGCGCTTTTTAATCGCAAAAATTAATTTATTTTTCAAGGGACGGTACTTGAAGTGCCGTCCGACGAAAAAAAAAAAATTTTGTGGGACGGCACTTCGAATGTCGTCGCTCAAATATGGATAATTCCTATCCCGATTCTCATTTATAGCAAACGACTGTAACAAAATATCGATAATATAGATATTTGACAAACGAGTGCAGCACGTTTTTTAGCCAAATATTCATATTATCGATATTTAGCAAACGACTACAAATGCTCTCAGATTGCCTAAAATGAAAAAGAGAAGAATTAAAACAAACCAACAATAAATTTCCACTTGGCATCCCAATGTTACATCCCACCCGTCCATGGTGCACCTCCCACTTCCACCTCGGCCCCACATCAATCAATACCTTCTCCACACTTTACATGCCCACGTGCACATCACGTGCTAGCATACAATAAATTGCCCAAGTCCCTGCCCCAAAGGGCGAAAGCTAGGGTTTCACAGAACAGCCCCCCCCCCCCCCCCCCCCCCCCCCAACCCCAAAAAAAAAAAAAAAAAAAATCTCCACTTTCTCTCAAATCGAATAACCAACACCACAAAAACAACAAAAAGAAAGTCAAGGAAGAAGATGACTGGGAAGGCGAAGCCGAAGAAGCATACGGCGAAGGAGATCGCGGCGAAGGTGGACGCGGCGACGACGAGCAGGGGAGGTGGGAAGGCGGGGTTGACCGACCGTACGGGGCTGGACAAGGGCGGCCATGCCAAGTACGAGTGCCCGCTCTGCAAGATAACGGCGCCCGATGTGAAATCGATGCAGATCCACCACGATGCCAAGCATCCCAAGATACCTTTCGACGAGAACAAGATCAGCAACTTGCACGCCACCAAAGCGGTGGATCCCAACAAGCCCAAGGCCGGAGTGAGAGGCAGCCACAAGAAGTGAGAACAATAACGCTGCTCAAATCAATATCTTAAATATCTTTATTATCTTGATCTTCTTTATCTTTTAACTGATTAATGATGATGATGATGATGATGTGTGATTGATTATTTTGTACTATGTGATGGAGGTGGAGGGGGGATGGAGATAGTGGTTTTGATGATGAGGATGGGGATTAATGTATAATGATCTTTAGTTTCCTCTTGATGATCTCTTTTTCTTATTTGATTAGCTGGATGATGATTTATGTTCCTTTTTGAGGATGCGAAGATGATGATATACAACGATCGTATAAGATTTTGACATCTAGGGGCTTTTGTCCGGTGAAACATTAGTTATTATAACTTGATTCTCCAAATTTTTGGAGGATGCTGGGTTAGGGTAGGATCATATAAGAGGGGGGTGTTTGACATCTGACTTTTTCTGATTTGAGAATACAGGATCAACCATCAAGTGTGTGGAATTTCTATCAGCAATTCTTTACATTTTATATTGGGAAGGCTTCCTGGCTTACATGTGCTTTGAGTACCATTGCCTTTGAGTAGGATTACATTACCTATAACAAAATTTTCATCTTCCTCAATACTAAACTAATTTGAGAGGGTAAATTTTTTTTGTTAAATCTTCTGGTAGTCTGGACTCCTTATTCCACCACTTTTTAATGGGAGAAGGCGTAGATGATGTGGTGGTATCAATACCGAACTATCAGGAAATAGTTACTGTTTTAGTATTCTCTTGACCTCCAAACTAATAATGCTAGCGTGTGTAGTGTTTTTTTTATTTTTAAGTATCCTTAATAAGTTTTTTCTTGATTTATTTTGTTTTCTTTATTTATTTGAAATTTTGTTTCTGTTAGTGTGTGGACACTGCCTATTGTTGCTGATCGGTCGTAAAATTATTCATACCCTATACCAGTTAGAGAATGGCATGTTAGGATGCTACAGATTATGGGGAATTAGGATTATTAGATGTATATTGGATTCACAATTTTTTTTATAGGGAAACTAGCAACAGTGTGATGATTTAATAAAGGATAATGATATTGGTGTTCTGGTATGATATTGGTTTTGAAAGGATGGTACATGAATTTGGCCTTAGTGACATAATAACATAATCGACTGACTTATAAGGCCATTTGGAAGCTATACTGGCCAATTTGCAAGAAAATCTCAGTTCTCGTTTTCTCTTTGTTATTATTCTTTCGATGTTGCAGCACTAATTGTCCTAGATTCTCTTCTTATGCAAATGGACCTTTTATTCTTTCCTGGTCAAACTTGAAAATTTAAAATTATGAGTGGAAAGAAACTTTTAAGGTTTAAGCTCTAACTGAAACTCATATACTTGGCTAGACTCCATAATAGCAGGGGTTGACTACTTTTATCGAATAATGGAATAAAGAGAGATTCTTGGGCCCTTTTACTTTAAACATATTCTTGCCAATCACTCTTATTCCCCCTTTTCTCCTTCTCTCTTTCCTATTCTATGATGTAAAAATTACTGTCTGCTTCATAGATCTGCTCCAAGTTTCTTCCATGGACTTGTGATTACTGTGAATTTTATGGTGTGAGGTAATATTAGAGTTGGCAAACGGGTCGACCGGGCCGGGTCAGGTCGAACCCGTCCGGGTTGGAACTCGAGTAGGGTGGGTTCGGGTCGGGTTCGAATGTTAACCGGGCCGGGCCGGGCCGGGTTGAATTTGCAAAATGTCGACCTGCCCAACCGTGAACCCATTTGGGTCCAACCCGGGTCGGGTCGGGTCGCGGGTTGGCCCGACTATTTTTTTTTTAACTACAAAAAATAAAAATTTGTACATTTTATATTAAATGGTTGTGAACAACAAAATTAATTGCTCACTAGCTATTTATATTTCACTACTCAATTAGCCTACCCCATCCTAGCTATTTATAACCAACTCTATCTTCTCACTTCTCTCATTTCACCAATGTGGGACTAAATATATTTGCATTTTAAATTTTGAAATTTTTTTGTCCTACATTGGTGAGATGAGAGATGTGAGGATGTGGAGTTAGCTATAAATAGTTAGGGTGGGGATTGTGTAATTGAGTAGTCGGTAGTAATCAATTAATTTTGATGTCCATACTCATTTTTTTAAAAATTTTGATAAATTTTAGAGTATATCTATATGCATATATACCTATATATATACATATATTTGGCACACAAAAAAATATGAAAAAAAAATTCAAATGGGTCGAATCCACACACCCGCGGGTCACGGGTCGGGTTTGAGCGGGTTTGAATGGGTTGACGGGCCGGGTTGAGCGGGTTGATATTGGAATTTTTCCGACCCGGGTTGACCCGGTTGGGATAACGGGTTTGACCCGAACTCGAACTGGATCAAAACGGGTCGGGTTGAATTGGACGGGTCGCTGGCTGACCCGACCCGAATGCCATCCCTAGGTATACACCTTACATTCTCTCATATGTTGGGTCATTGTTTCAACTCATACATGATATGGCTACTGACGGTTTGTTTTCATTACAATAAGCTTCTCAGAGATGTTTTATCATAGATTTGAATGAAACATTAAATTGTGTGGCTAGTATATTCATGAATCATGGCCATCCAGAGATACATTTGATATCCATTGTTTGGAGATGAAAAATTCTTATATACTGTAGGATGCATGTAAAAGTGGACATGGCAATATTTGTATCGGTGAGTTCAAATATGCTTTCAGGCACACATGTATGACATAGAAGTATGTGTATGTCATGCTAGCTCTGTGCGCGTGTGTGTGCGCGTGTACTTGTGTATATGGACAACTTGACAAAGTAAAATTTAGAATCACACAATTAGAGGGCATATTAAATTTTTTAATGTGTTAAAGATTCAAGATTTAAGAATGATCAATGTCTGGAAACTGTTTGGATTTCAATGTAAATGACTTTGTTTAGGGATCTTTGCTTAGTGAAGTGGGCATTAAGAAGGAAACATCCAAACTTTTATGTGCAGTTATTATCTTAATGTCAGCCCTCAGATGGCACCCATTCGTGGAAACTATATATGTTCTGCAGAAAGAGATGCTCTTATGAAACCTAGAATGCTAGATGGTAGGTATGGATGCCGGCCTTATTTTTCTGTTGGATCTCATCCAATCCAAGTATGGAGAACGCTCCAAAATTCTTGGAGACTAAAAATGCATTAGACTGGGATGTCATGCTAATATTTGGTACAGAATTCAGAGAGATGTTGATCGGATTGTAGCAGAAATTATGGATTAGGAGACGTCAATTTTAAGATTTCTATTTCCTAAATCCAGCATTTCATTTCTTGTACAGGTAGCTTTACAGTCAAATTATCTTGATAAGTCTTTAAGCCAACAAGGGTACTTTATATCAAAATTGTATTTACAAACAAATGAACAATAGGGAGAGCAATCCCTTAGGAGAACTTGTACTTCATTGCTAACTTTTTGTACTTGAATAAGGATGACCGTATTTGGCAGAAGATTCGATGATTGGTGTCTTGGCTTTGGCAGCCAAGAGACTCACATTTGTATAGAATAAGGGTAATTTTTTTTAGGCCCATGGCAATAGAAGTTCCTTTGTTAACCCCCTTTTGACTTTGCAGACTCATCCATTAACCCCCTGGGTATATGAAAAGTTCCAAATAAGCCACACTGTACATTTGTATAATATAGTGACTGTATCTTCAGAAAATATGTTTCTTATTTAGAAGAAACATAAGCCCTGTAACTTTCCCTTTCTTATTTAGAAGGAAAAATATTTTCAATTCTATAGACCCCATGGATGTTTCTAAAACCAGAATACATATATTTTCCAATAAAAAAGGTACGTCTCTTGGTAAATCAATTTATCTCCAATAGAAATAGATAATTTCTACCTAAAATAGTAAGTTCCAGAAAAGAAATAGTATATACACAAAAGAAATAGGTCATTTCAAGATGGAGCAGTAGAAATAGTTCATTTTTACGCAGAATAGTAAGGGTTAGATATAAATTGTATATATGCATATATGTCAGTAAAGTAGTTTGTTTCCGAATGAAACAACACATCTTCTACTAAATTAGTTCATTTCAAAACCAGCCATTTCTTAACAACCCAACGATGTTAAAAGAGTCGTGTCAAAAGTCAAAGAGGTTAAATAAAAAGATGTCCATAGCTAGGGAGCTGAGAGGAATTTGCTCAATAGTATATTCAGAAGTTAATATTGTATGCAGAGACATGATAACATGTTTTTCATATACTTAAAGGTTAGAAGAAGGGTAGTTTCAAAAGTTAAAGAAGTTAAAAGGGAATAAAATTCGAGGTTAGGGAACTAAAAAGAATTTTCCCATACAATAATCTCTATCTCTAATCTCGAATATTATAATGGGAGAAGACCTTAGTGTCATTTGTAAATTTACCGACCCGTGCATTGCACTTGCATAACTAATATGAAGGAGGTGTCAGGTTCGAGTCTCACTACGTCAGATTTTTTACGTTAATTTTTTTAAAAAATATATTAAATGTGCATCACATGTGTAAATTACTATCTATATATATCTATCTATAATATAATATAATATATAATAACTATTGTAATGGAAGAGTTGGAGTTGTAAATCTACCTACTTACGTGCAACTCCAACGCTTTCATTATTGTCTTCACATTACTTTTAAAAATATATAATCCTATTTATTAAGACACGCAACGCACCTGTAAATCAAAATTTTTACTTTAAATATTTCTAAAAAATATATACGTGCATCGCACGTGTATATTACTAGTTCATATTAAGGAACTGATTGGACATGGATAGTTTATGACTAGGCTACAAGAGTCAACATTGTTTGCAGAGAAATGATAGAAGGCCACTCCAAATTTAACTCCATTTATAACTCCCACGGAAATAGGGGTCATTTATCTTGCTTGCATCTGAGAAGTTGAAAAGGACATTTTCGACTGAAACTGTAGTAAATATTAGTGGGGGTGAAGATATCACTCAGTACATTTCTCCTCAATAGTTGGTAATTGAGTTTTTTTTCAAATGTTCTGGTAATAGAGATGGAAATGCATCTCAATATGCTACTGCAATTTGTGAGTAGAGATGACAATTCAAGATATTGTAGGGTGGTTATCTTGTTGGGCTCATGCTTTCAGATGCGAGCAATATTCGATTACTGTCCCCTAATTTATTTCTGTCTCTATTTTTGTAGCTGAAGAAATCAAAGGGATTGTGCAGGAGAGCGGCATTACTCTATCTAGGGTCATGCCCTCCAGTTATGTGCAAATGAATTCTCTGTTTTTATTCCAAGGCAGGTTTGCTTATATGGATTAGGCTATAGTAGTATGGTACGTAAATGTTTTCTGATGTAATGTTTTCAGGGACTGGTTTGTTTATGTAATAAACTAGGTATTACAACGAAATGTTATTTTGGCATGTGTGAGGCTTATTATTCAATTTACAGTGGCACAAACATGTCGTTTATTTCTCTAAGGTAACTGTTTCCTATTCTGCGAAGTTCGTCAAGTTAAAGAAATAGAGATTAGAATACCTGACTGCATAACCATACACAAGCAGATCGTAAAAGTGAGATTTTTATGGTTTTAAGTGAATTAAATCAGTTGATGGAATTCAGGTTGGGCATTGCAGAAGCTTTTGAGCGATACCCTGAAAACTTGTGTTTGGTAGTCTTTTGTTAGTATGATATGTTGCTTTTTAAATTTTGTTTCATTATGTGTAGGCTATGTTAGAGCATCCACTATCGTCTGCTATAAATCTAAAAAATGAAAATTTCAAGAAAAAATATGCCACTATTGTCTGCTAAATGATTTTCTGTCTATTAAAAATTTCGAATTGTTTGGAATATAAAATTCTAATAGATGAAAGATCTTCTGTCTGTAGATTTTGACCGGTCAAAATCTTGAAGACGGATGATCTTTCGTCTCACAAATCGCTTTATTTTATAAAAAACGAAATGGAAGAAGTTCCTCCGTCAATCCCATTTATATTTTGAAAATAATAATAATAATAAATGAAAGAGACGACATCTTCCGTCCCTTTCATTTATCTTCCGTCCCTTTTTTATATTTGTTTTAAAGGGAAAAAGTTAATTCCTAAAATACTCCTCTACACTATTTAGATAATATTGTATAGTTTTCAACAAGGGTTTGATTTTTAAATTTATTTTTTCAGAGCCTATTCCCTACATATTTATATAAATACTTCACTCCATACTCAATCAACACTCAACTCCTCTGTCTCCATGTCTCCTTTGTATGGTAAAATTTTTAGTACTTCATCTTCTATCTTGCTGTTCTTTTTTCTTTTTATTACGATGGCCGGTAGTAGTATTAGAGGGGTTGGTGCTAGAGGGAGGGCGTACACATCTGATGAAGATGTTATTCTTTCTCAAAGCTGGGTTAATATTACTCAAGATCCATTAGTTGGTAAAGATCAATCGGGAACACAGTTTTGGGATCGAGTACTTGGCACTTTTAAATCGATACTATGCACTCCGACCGACCGAACGGCTGGCTCTCTAGCAAGTCGTTTTTCTGCAATTTCAAAATCTGTTGCATTATTTATTGCGAAGTTGGGTAGTGTTACAAATAGAGCTGCAAGTGGAACAACTGAGGAGGATAAGGTATGTATAATTTAGGTTATTAATTTGTGATTTATTATTGAAAATAAATTGTACCAAATCATAGAGCTTGGTAATTTATTTTGTAGTTACGCGAAGCGAGATTGGAGTATATGCAATCTTCCGGGAAAGCATTTAAATTTGATGAATGTTATGAGTTGCTCAAAGATCAGCCAAAATTTTCACTGCGTATAACTCATGTGTTCAACTCAGTCCGAAGCTCTCAATCGGGGGAGGCCGGTAGCACAGTACGTTCCCCACGTATGCAAGATTGGACTACAGATATCCCGACTGACGTGGAATCGCCTACTCCACTCTCTCGATCACCCGACCGAAAAGCGGAGAAGAAAAAGCGAAAAAAGTTGGCTGAATCCTCGGAATATGCTGAAATGGTTGAATCGAACAAATATTTCAACTCTTTCTATAAGGATGCTCTGGATCAGAGGAACATAACAACGATAAAGAAGATTGCGATTAAAGAAAAAGATCACGAATTTAAAAAACAATCGGAGGATGATCGCGTCATGAGTATGGACCTCAGCGTCTTATCCGAAACTCAGCGTATGTACTTTATGTCTAGACATAATGATATTATGCGTAGTCGAGGTTTCATTTAGTGTTGAATGTTGTTTTTATATGTATTTGCTAATTCTGTATTTAGTTTATGTCAAGGAATGTTGTTTTTATTCGGTATTGATATAAGTTTGTTTTGTAGTGCGTACAACTCATTGCCAATTATGTATTTCCATTGCCTCCAATATATATGGATATCTTACATTCAGCTTAAAATAGAAAATAGTACAACTTTGCAGTTTACCAGTAGCTCCATACAATATATCTGATACTAAATTTTAAAACAACTTACATAATAGCCGATACTTTGATGTACTATTATTATCAGATAATATGATCAATCGTCATCTCCAAATTCGTTCCATATGTGCTCTATCAAATCTTGTCGTAGTGCATGATGTTTTTGTCTATCATGTAGTTGGACATTTCGTGCAAACTTGTTTGCACTTGTGATACTTCGAGTTCTGTTAGGTATGCTGAAGCTAGAGTCCGCACTTTGGTCATACCCAAAATCTTGAAGCCCTTCTTCTTGTTCGTCCTCAACTATCATATTGTGTAAAATAATACATGTTTTCATTATATAAGATAGACTGTCGGGATCCCGAAATCGTGCCGGACCTCTTACTATCGCAAATCTTGCCTGTAAGACCCAAATGCGCGTTCAACATCCTTTCTTGCTGCTTTATGCATTTGTGAAAATTTTATTTTCTTTTGCGTATCCGGTGCGGAGTATGTTTTCACTATAGTGGCCAAGGGAGGGTATATATCATCGCCTAAATAGTATCCCATGTCGTAGTTGTTATTGTTTACAATGAAATTTGCTGGTAGGGCACAACCATCAGGTAGATCATTGAATAATGTGGGCCGATTGAGTACATTCAAATCATTATTGCATCCTGGAATTCTGAAAAAAAAATGTCAGAACCAAAGGTCATACGATGCCACTGCTTCGAGAATAATGGTAGGCTCCTGAACGTGACCAATATACTGTCCGTGCCATGTTGCCGGACAATTTTTCCAAGCCCAGTGCATGCAATCAACACTACCTAACATTCCTGGAAATCCGCGAGATTTATTTTCTTCAAGAAGTTTTTGAATATCAGCGGCATTTGGAGTACGCAAATATTGAGGTCCAAAGAAATTCACAATTGCGACACAAAACCGTCGAACTATTTTCAAAAATGTAGTTTCCCCGATTCGTACGTACTCATTTACTGAACCGACTGATGAACCACATGCCAAACATCTAATCGCTGCTGTGATTTTTTAATGTGAGGATAAACCTAAATCTCGCGTTGCATCTTGTCGTTGCAGAAAGAATTGATTGTAGCTAACAGTAGCTTCCAAAATCCAGTTGAATAACGTTCGACGCATACGGAATCGACGTCGAAATAGGTGGTCGCCGTAAATGGAATTATCGGCGAAATAATCTTTCATCAGACATCTATCCCCTTCTTCTCTTTAACGACGAATATATCTGCGTCGAGTAACATGTCGGCTTTGTAGAACAGCCGCCGAGAACAATTGCATGTTGTTCTGAACGTGTCTCACAATCATGTATTCTTCCTCATCATTTTCATCAGAAGAAGTAGATGATGATGGTGAGATGAGCCATTGGTAGAGCCGACATGTAGAGATGAGTTTGCAGTGATTTTGTATAGATTGTTGTAGATGGGGGTGAGTATGATAGAGGCTAAAGCTTCAAGACATATATAGAATCGTAATTTGCTGCCTCTTCATTAATCGAAACGACGGTCAACTAAGTTTGTAGCGCCCCGAATTTCTAAATATTAAACTTAGAAAATACGTGGCACTCTCCCAGCGATCCACTTCAATGTAACAATATACATAGACCAAAAACTCAAGTCATTTTATTCCAAATCTTTATTACAATAATCTTTTACAAATGCAGCGGAAATACAAAACACCTTAAAACACATTTAACTATTACAACCCTTTCTCTTTACAAAATTACCCAAGGCTCTATTATATCACTCATGAAATCCAAAGCTAACCCAAGCATCCAAGCTTCCAACTCTAAGCAGCTACCTGTAACACATGAGGCTAGAGTTGAACCCTAACCCCCAAACTAACGGGGTCAGCCATAAATGGTGTGAGTGATATAAACAACAAACATAAATGAACAATAGCATAAATTCTCAAGCAACATGTACTGAACAAAAATACATAAACTGAACATGTAATATGAAACAAGAAACGATAGGCCAGTACATGCGTGAACCAAGTCGAGAAACAATACCAACGATCAAGTATCCATCAATCAATCATTCTCAAAAAATAGTACAGTTTAACTGCACTGTACAGTCGACTGTTTAACGAACCAGTCGACTGTTCTGAACTAACAGTAATTCTCACATTTCAGAATGTGTCCAACTATCAATAAATCTCAATACCACGATGTATGTCCAATCAATCGATCACCAATAATGCCATAGATCGGATACCCATATATCCATCTACAAAAACTAAAGATAATATAGATCGAATACATACCCAGTATGCAATCACTAATAGTGACTCTTACACCGACGAACATATTCATCTACAAACAAACTAAAGATAGTATACAACGAATACATACCCGGTATGCAATCACTAATAGTGACTCTTACACCGACGAATATATTCATCTACAAACAAACTAAAGATAGTATAGATCGAATACATACCCGGTATGCAATCACTAATAGTGACTCTTACACCGACGAATATATTCATCTACAAACAAACTAAAGATAGTATAGATCGAATACATACCCGGTATGCAATCACTAATAGTGACTCTTACACCGACGAATATATTCATCTACAAACAAACTAAAGACTGAAGGAACACTCAAGATTATGAAAACTCATCAGAACCAGTCGACTTATGCGATAGTAAGTCGACTGCCCCGAGAACCAATATCCAAGATTATAACAAGTGCAGTAAGTCGACTCAAGAAAACCATCAGTCGACTTACCCGAGACAATTATCAACAATTCTCAAGAAACGTCCCGAGTGCTAACAGTATAAGATGACTTATAAAAACATAAGTTGACTTATCAACAATATAAGATGACTTATAAAGATCATAAGTAGACTTATCAAAACATAAGATGACTTATAAAAATCATAAGTAGACTTATCAAAAGTATAAGATGACTTATAAAGATCATAAGTAGACTTATCAAAAGTATAAGAAAAGATCATAAGTAGACTTATCAAAAGTATAAGATGACTTATAAAGATCATAAGTAGACTTATCAAAACATAAGTCGACTTAAAAGGGGACATAAGTCGACTTATAAGAACATAAGTCGACTTATAAAAACATAAGTCGACTTATCCGAGAGAAATTCTACGATAACTTTGAAAAATAAATTCTAAGTGTACCAGTCGACTGAGAAGGGTCTAAGTCGACTGTCCAGAACGGATTTTCGAGAAAAACTAAAGATACAGCAGCTGGGGTCGTACCAGTCGACTGAATAGTAGACCAGTCGACTGTCGGCCTACAGTTTGCATAAGTTAGGTCTGAATACAAAGATCAAAACTGGAGTTTTCTAAAGGTTCTTGTTCATGAAAATAATTCTTAATCATGTAAAATGACAATCTCGATTACGTCTTCATTGCCGATCCATTATTCAATCATTCAATAACTCAAAACTCAATTCTCTTGTTCTCAAATTCCTAAATCTTACATTAGGGTTTCCTTAATACTTAATTCTTCCACCAATAATAACCAAGATCTGATTATAAACACAAGATCCAAATGTTCATACATCCGATCAAACCATACTTGAATCTTAACATGTTTTCGATCAATAAAGAATTTGTTAAACAAGATCTACTAAACATTCGTGGATTTCTCATGCATAATACGAATAACGACTATTGCATTGATCACATACAAGATACGGATACAT
Source organism: Hemerocallis citrina (assembly GCA_017893485.1). Classification (NCBI taxonomy): domain Eukaryota; kingdom Viridiplantae; phylum Streptophyta; class Magnoliopsida; order Asparagales; family Asphodelaceae; genus Hemerocallis; species Hemerocallis citrina. Next base: position 158,039,623 of record CM030359.1, read on the forward strand.
CAAACAAAACAGCACACCATCATACACACTAACAAAACTAAGTTCATATCACTCACCTTTAGAAACAAGAAGATCCACAAAAGCCTTCCTTTGCTAGATCCAATCTCCTTCTTGCGAGGTCCAAAATCCTCTTTTATCACCAAGAAAAATAATAGTATGAGATCTGAGTTGTGCAGCGAATGACGGCTGCAAACTCCCTTATATAGGCCGGAAATATCATTTTTAGGGTTTAGGAATACATTTGCAAAATCATCCCTCCAAAATACAATTATATATATATATATCTTCTCTTGGAAATTCATCTAAAATTTATTAAAATTAGGATTTAAAAGAAAATATACTTCTAAATCTTAACCAATACTGTTTAAAACATCCAAAATGCCAATTTTGCATTTTAGCCCTTAAGAATGTCAATTTTGCGAAAAGGTCCTTCTTTTATCCAAAAATTGCAAATAGATCAAATTAATTTCAGAAAAATCTGGAAAAATACTACATAATTCCAAAATAATAAATAATGATTTTTCATAAGGAAAACTTAATTTTTCAAACATCTCAAAAGTCATTTGCACGTGTTTTGCACGTGTACCAAAGATAAATCCTTTAGAAAATATCAATTAAATCCTCAAAAATCATTTAAATTCATTTTCAAATAATTAAAATAATATTTGAAAATACGGGGTTCTACAAAGTTGTTGGATCTTCATAAAGATGAACCGTAGGCTTTGATAGAGTAGGTTGATTAGAGGCCCAGTTTCCACTTCAGATCCGTTTGTAGGCAAAATTACCATTTTACCCCCGAGCTTTAAGATTCGTGCCTGATTTGAACGGTTCCGATCTAACCCTATTTTTAGCCATATCAATAGTAGAGATGAAGCTTTTGTGGTTAGAGCATCCACAGTCGTTTGCTTTTTTGCCATTTTTGTCATTTTTTGTGTAATGTAGCGCACACAGTCGTGAGTTATTTTGTCATTTTTTGGTAATTCTGCTATAGTAGAAAAGGAGAAATAGCATTCGAAATAACAAAATTATAGCTGACGAAACATGATTATTTATAGCTGATGTTTCGTCTGATTATTTAATTATATTTTTAATTTATCGGACGAAACATTTCGTCCGAAGTAAAAAAAAAATTAAAAACCAAATAAATTAACCGGTTAAATAAATTTAAAGGTGGGAATGAACATGATGTTTCGTCCCATGTGGGACAAAAGATGTTTTGTCCCAATCCAATTTTTTATAAAAAAAGTTAATTTTTAAAATTAATTTTGTAAATTGTTTTTGCAATTGTTAAATTGTTTTTGCAAATTTTTAAATTGTTTTTACAAATATTTTTACAAACTATTTTTTAAAATTGTTTTTGCAATTTTGTTTTGCAAAAAAAAAAAACCTCCTTAAAACCCTGACGAAACATCCGGTTATTTTGAAATTTTTTTCTTCTTTGGGTGTTTCGTCCCATATTTTTATTAATATTTTCCAAGTTTCGGCCTGTATAAATTATTTTTTAATGACAGACGATACATCATCTGTTTCTTTTTTAACGAATTTATGCATTTTTTTGCCATTCGATGGCTGTAACATTTCGTGAAAATGGATTGTCAAAATATTTATTTTACCATTTTTTATATTGAAACGACTGTGGATGCTCTTAGGCCACATTTTAGTTCCTATTTCAAAATTTGACAAGAAAGTAGCGTTGAAGACAACAGTTTCTTAAATATTAGTAGTATAATTCTTTAGGTTTTTCAGAAGTGCCCTATCGCCAGATTTCGAGTTTTGTGGGTTTCGTTGTTCTTTTGAGGTCCAATCTGATTTGTTTGATGTAAAATGTATACAGGCTCAGAATCTCCAGCGGAGGGTTTTTTTATTTTTTATTTTTTATTTTTTATTGTTTTTGGGAGTAGGGCACCATGGGACTGAAGGTTGATTTTTGATAGGCTAAAAAAATTTCCTTCAACTATTCTTTTTATGCAGAAAAGCTCGCTGAATATATATATTATGCAGAAAATCACACTTAAGTATAGTTACAAAAATTTCTCTTGAAGTATATTTTCAAAAAAAAATCACATCAAACTTATCTACTTGTATTAGATAATCTCATTCATCTTTGCAAGTTGGTTCAGAAAATATCATGCATTTTTTTTATTATTTTCAAAAAACCCCATTCAACTTTAGCAGAGAGCTCATACCGTCAGAGTGTGTTTTTTGCAACTATATTGGACTGTGGTTTTCTGCATAAAAAAAATTCAGTGAAGTTTTCTGCATAAAGAGGTAGTTCAAGAAAAAAAAATTCCCTTCAAATTTAGCCTTTTTGATATTCTGAAAATAAAAAGAAAGTAAAACAGAAGAGGATTACGCCTCCCTCAAATTTTACCACAAACTTAGCTCAATCACTAAAAGACAAGATTTGATATTATTTTAATCATTTTTATTTGTATTTTAGTGGTTAAGGATTTGTTTAGTGTTTGGGATATGCTTGGAGTAAAATTTGAGGTATGTGTAGCATTTTTGAAAATAAAAACTCCTCACATAGCTGAGATACACCTAGGGCGTCAACCCACCGGAGGGTTGATACTCTACAAATAGGCCAGGACTAGGTAAAGTTCCACGGGCCATAAACCAAAGATGGGACTATATTAATTAACCCACAAACCGAACTTGAGCTCAATGTTAGTTGAGAGAGGGGCTCAAGTTGGAGTCGACATTTGTCTCCACCATCTAAGGGCCGACACTATCACTGTCTTATAAATACTCCTTTAGAGCATCCACAGTCGTTTGCTATATTTGCCATTTTCTCATATTTTGAGAAAGTGGGCTTTACAGTTATTTTCTAAGAAAGTGGGTGTGACAGTGTAAAAATGGCCTGAGGCCCAACCAGGGCCCAATACAATTCCTACTCAGAAAAGCAAAAATAACAATCTGGTTCGGCTCCGGACCACTTCAGGGTCGGCGCCGAACCTCGTATTTGCCCTCACAGTGCCGGCCTCCTCGTACTGACGAGCCTCAGTATCCCCCGGAGTCCGATCCGGAGCAGTCCCTCAGGCCGTCCCCCCTCTCTGGCGGGGCAGAAGGATGACCTGGCGCAGCCTAGGCCCTCCGATTCCCCCCAGAGGCACAGAGGGCTCACGATGGGCCACGTCAGCTCCAAATACCGCCAAGGGTTTCGCCACGTCAGCCCTATACCACTCCTGGTATCGCCACGTCCGCCCTAAACCCCCTGGGCCTTCTGCCACGTCAGGCCCATGGGCTTTCGGATCCAAACCCGGCCCCCAAGTGGAACCAAACCCGGTTGGGATTCTCTATAAATACTAGACCCACACCCACCTTTTTGAGGTAATCAATCTTTTGCCACTTAAATATACCTAGTTATTGCTACTCTCTCACAGAGACTGACTAGAGCGTCGGAGGGTCCGCCACCGGGACAAACCCCGGTGTTTCAGGACCGTCTGCAGGTACACAAGACCTCGGATCCGACCCTTCCGATCCGAGCCCAACCTTCAACATCTTTCCGAGCTCATCGTAGGTCCCAGAAGGTCAACTGAAGGTCGGCAGACGAGCGGCAATCTCCTTCAATACAAATTGAGTTCGAACTCACACCTGGTGCTTCCACACGTTTCTCAGAAATAAACAGCATCAGGTTGGCGCCGTCTGTGGGAACAGCTGCTCCAGAAGCCGATCCGACCCAGACCCTCAAAGGCCATCGACAGCCGAATCCTCATGGCCTCCAAAGGCAAGGGGGCTGCTCCCTCCGTCAACCAACGGGACTCGCCCCCACCCTCTGATGAAGCCAGGCCCCGCACGTCGAAACACAAGGCTCCCCCTCGGGAGTCCCAAACGAGCGTCGGCTGGACAGCCCAGCCCGACCTACGGAGAGTAATCCTCAACCGCAAGATTACCCACAACTGGGGAAGGGCCGCTTCCAACTCGGCCCCGAACCATCCGAGGAGGACCCACAGGGATGACGGCCCACGGGGTCGGCAAGGTGATAGGAACCGGGGATCACCAACCCCGAAGCCTAACCCAAACCGCACCCAGGGTCAGGATCCCGAATCTGAGGTATCCATGGATACGCCATTCACCCTACACTACATCCACGGGGGACCGGTGGGGGGAGAAAACGATACTTCCCAAAGAACCCTCACCCAGGAGACGAACGCCATTCAGTACAGCCCCTCTCCTGAGCTACAACCGCGGCCAGTCTCCTTCTCAGGAGAGGGCCCCGAAGGAGTTCACCTCCCCCACTGCGAGGCCCTCGTCGTTAGCCTCCGCATGGCCAATTGTGAGGTTCGCCGAATCCTTGTTGACAACGGCAACCCGGTAAATATTCTCTTCCTCAGAACCTTCGAAAGCCTCAGATTATCCAGAGGGAAACTCAAACCAGCAGGATGCACGTTGCTCAAACTTTCGGGCGTCCCGGTCGTAGTGAAGGGAATTATTACCCTCAACGTCACCGCTGGACCGGACCCTGACAAGAGGACCGAGTCCTTGGATTTCATGGTCATCCACGCCAAGGCGGCCTACAACGCCATCCTCGGCCGACCCGGGCTAAACTCCCTCCAGGCGATACCTTCGGCCCACCATCTGAAACTCAAATTCCCCCCCCAAGGGGTCAGCATCGTCCGAGACAGCGTCGAAGCAGCACGGTCATGTTGCGTTACCACCAGGGGAGGGGGCGTACTCCCCCTCAGCGCCGTTGAACTCGAACCCGAGAAAGACGGCCCCGCCCCCGAGCCCGTGGACGAACTGGAGGAGGTCCTATTCGACACCGAGGATGAGTCGAAATGGTTCCGGGTGAGCTGCTCACTCGCCGAAGACCTGAAGGCAGGCATCATCGCTTGCGTCCGCCGCAACGTTGATCTCTTCGCTTGGAAGCCCTCCGATATGCCCGGAATCTCTGAAGACTTGATCATGCACCGACTGAGCGTCCTCCCTGACTCTAAACCGATCGTCCAAAAGAGGCGCAAAGTCGCCCCGGAGAGGCAACTAATTGTAAAAACAGAAGTGGACAAGCTCTTGTCCGCTCGATTCATCCAAGAAGTCACCTACCCCGAGTGGTTGGCCAATGTCGTCATGGTGAAGAAAGCGACAGGGGGTTGGCGAATATGCATTGACTTCACGGACCTTAACAAAGCGTGTCCGAAAGATCCTTTCCCCCTCCCGCGCATCGACGCTTTAATAGACGCGACCTCAGGGCACGAGCTGCTGTCCTTCATGGACGCTTTCTCGGGGTACAATCAGATCCGGATGTTTCCGCCAGACATCTCCAAGACCTCGTTCGTCACCGACCAAGGTCTTTATTGTTACCGTGTCATGCCTTTCGGGCTGAAAAATGCCGGAGCCACGTACCAGCGACTCGTCAACAGAGTCTTCAAGGACCTGATCGGCCGCAACGTAGAAGTTTACGTCGACGACATGCTTGTCAAGAGCCGGGCTGGGCCGGACCACGTCGCCGACCTCGAGGAAGCCTTCGGTGTCCTCCGACGCCACAACATGAGGCTTAACCCGGCTAAATGCGCCTTCGGCGTCTCCACGGGGAAGTTCTTAGGATTCATTGTCAGCCAGCGCGGCATTGAGGCAAACCCCGAAAAAATACAGGCCATCATCAACATGTCCCCGCCCCGGAATGTCAAAGAGGTTCAGAGGCTCACGGGTCGGTTGGCGGCGATCGGCCGTTTTCTCTCCAAATCAGGGGAGAAATCTCTCCCCTTCTTCAAAGCCTTGCGCGGGAAAGGGGGCTTCGAGTGGGGTACCCATTAACAAGAAGTCTTCGAACAGCTGAAACGGTACCTCGCCAACCCGCCTCTCCTCAGCAAGCCCGAACCAGGCGAGCCGCTTTGGCTCTACCTGTCCGCCTCGGACCACGCCCTCAGCGCCGTCCTCGTCCGAGAGGAGGAAGGAGTTCAGAAACCCCTGTACTATGTAAGCAAAGTGCTGCACCCGGCCGAGACGAGATACGCGAAGATAGAAAAGGTGGCCTATGCCCTGGTTATGGCAGCCCGAAAACTCCGACCTTACTTCCAGGCCCACTCCGTCCAAGTACTGACCGACCAACCACTGAAGACCGTCCTCCACAAGCCCGAAAACTCCGGCCGATTAGTCAAGTGGTCGATCGAGCTGAGCCAGTTCGACATTAGCTATCATCCCAGGGCAGCCATTAAAGGGCAGGCCCTCGCCGAGTTCATAACTGAATGCACTGTCTCCGAGCAACCTGACGTAGAAGAACCGGATCCGACCTGGGAGGTCTTTGTTGATGGCTCATCCTGCGAAACGGGGAGTGGGGCGGGCGTCATCCTTCGTGGCCCCGACCAATTCCTACTTCAATACTCCCTGCGCCTCAACTTTCCAGCGTCCAACAACGAGGCAGAATACGAGGCCATGATCGCCGGACTGACCCTCGCCCATCGAGCCGGTGCCAAGCGAATCCGGGCGTTTAGCGACTCTCAGCTCGTGATCCATCAAATCAACGGAGAGTACGAAGCCCGCGACGACCGAATGATGAGGTATTTGGCGGCGGTCCGACGACTCTTGGCGTTCTTCGACGACGCTACGGTTGTCAGAGTCCCCAGGGAACAGAACGCCCAAGCCGACGCGCTATCCAAACTCGCCTCTTCTTCCTTCGAAGGCCTCGATCGTACGGTGCTCGTCGAGGTCCTCTTGGAGCCAAGCATCATTAGCCCAGAGCCGGAAGCGATGTGCGTGCAAGAGGGAACCAGCCCGGACGACTGGACCACTCCCATCCGAAAATTCTTAAACCGGGCCGAGCTTCCTGAAGACAAAGCCGAGGCCAGGCGAATCAGAATCCGAGCTGAAAGGTTCGTCATAATCGATAACATCCTCTTCAAACGCTCGTACACCTTGGCCGACGGCAAACCCTACCTCCGCTGCCTCGCCAGGGACGAGGCCAGCTACGTCCTCAAAGACCTGCACGAGGGGATCGACGGATGCCACATGGGGAGTAGGACACTTGCCCGAAAGGCCCGGAATCAAGGGTACTATTGGCCCACCATGCTCCAAGACTCACAAGACTTAGTCAAGAGGTGCGGCCCCTGCCAAAGATTCTCCCCCATCAAAAGGCTTCCTCAAGCCAACCTCCGATCCCTGGCGAGCCCTACGCCCTTCGCCATGTGGGGTATGGACCTTGTGGGGCCCTTCCCCCCAGCGGTAGGGCAAAAGAAATTCCTGATTGTCGCCATCGACTACTTTACCAAGTGGATCGAAGCCGAACCACTATCCAGCATCACCGAGCGCCAAGTGCAACAGTTCTTTTGGAAGAACATCATTTGTCGATTCGGGATCCCCCGAATCCTCGTCACGGACAACGGAACCCAGTTCCAAGGACAGAACTTCCAATCTTTCTGTCAGGACATCGGCATCCAGCAGCGTTTCTCCGCCATTTGCCACCCTCAGTCTAACGGCCAAGCAGAGAATGCGAACAGGCAAATCCTCGACGGCCTCAAAAAGCGCCTTGACAATTCCCCCAAAGGGCTATGGGTGGAGGAGCTGCCCAGCGTACTATGGGCACACCGAACCACACAGAGGATCCCCACGGGGGAGACACCATTCAATCTGACCTATGGGACTGAGGCAGTCATCCCCGTCGAAGTCGGATTGCCTTCTCCCCGGATCATAGCCTTCGATGAAGACGACAATGCGTCCGCCCTGAGGGCTAACCTGGACCTCGTCGCCGAAGTACGAGGGAAGTCCGCGGTCCGAAGGAGCATTTATCAGCAACGGATCGAGAGATTTTACAACAAGAAAGTCCGCCCCACCAGCATCCAGGCAGGGGACCTAGTTTTGCGAAAGCTATCTGTCTCTGATCCAACCAAGAAGAGGAAACTGGCTCCCAACTGGGAAGGCCCATACCGCGTAGTCGAGGCTATACGCCCTGGTACATACCGACTGACGGATATGAACGACCGACCCATCAGCCGACCCTGGAACGCTGAGCACCTCATGAAATTCCGGGGAGAGCAAGCTTAGGTCCTAGCGTGGCTTAAGTAAATTAAAACTTTTGTAAACATTCGTGTGTAAAGGGCCGCTTCAGCGACCCCCCCCGGTCTGTTATAAAAGAAGTCTCTTTTTGTCAAAAGTTAAACACCTCGGCAACGCCGACCCGGTACCGGGCAATGGGGGCGGCATCTGGTTTCTCCCTCGGGTCTCATCCCCAAACGCCTCGGCAGGTTCGACCCAACTCCGGGCCGGAGGTCTCCCTGTCGCCCCGCATCGATCCCTCACGAATTGGCGGAGCCCGACCTCGCCTACACCGCCCTTCACCACTCCGATAGCCAGAGCAAAGAAGGAAAAGAAAGCTTTATTCATACTCTTTTATTTTTGTACGGAGAAAACAAGCAAATACCGTTACAGGACCACTCCACTCATCTCAAACTAAAGGGGATCGCCGACTTAGGGCCCCTCGGACCCGGTGAAGGGCGGGATCACTCCGACCAAACGACTTGGGACTCTCTCTTCGTCATGACGGTCCTTCGGTTCTGCCACCGTCGACACCGCGGCCACGGAGCTCTGGGCATCCACGGATCGAATGCGTTCCATCAGTGGCAACGCCGAGGGAGCCCCCTCTGCTCGCCGACCCCTCGAGGAAGATGTCGAAACACCCAACATGGTCCTATAGCGGTGTATCTCCATCTCCTTCTCCACTATCACATCGCGAAGTAGCTTCTCGGAGGAAGGCCTCTGCACCGAGGAACTTGACATGGTGTATCCAAGACCAACGCCCCCTAGCTCCCGATCCACCATCGCCCTCCTCAGCCGGCTCGCCTCCTCACTTAGGGCTTCAGACTTGTTCCTGTAATAATGGAAGGCCGCATCAGTGTCGCGAGCCCTCTTTCGATACCGAACCAAAGTGGCCTTTAAGGCCTCGACCTTGCCCCGAAGCCACGCCACGTCGGAACGAAGGGGGTCCACCTCAGGAAGGGGAGCCGTGACCTACAAGAGAACCAGCCCGCTCAAGACATATAAGCAAAGAGGTTCAGAAATTTTTCGAAGTTGGAACACTTAGCCAGCCAAAAAACCCTCTTTTTATAAATTCAGTTTCCCCATACAAAAAATGCGGTGGCCAGTCCGCGGAAGGCAAATACAATCGAGAGAAGGAAAAAGAAGGACAAGAATTATACAGCTGGTTTTCCCACCTCGATATCAGCCGGATCCGTTGGGGGGTCGGCAACCGATTTATCATCCGACCCTTGTCCGCCAGGGGTCTTCGGTGTCCCCTCAATCTCCATATCATACTCGAAGTTGGACAGGTCGATAGTCGGATAAAAGTGTCTCACATGGCTGAGGGCCTTCGCGTAACTGCTATCCTGGGCGTTGATCACCAGGATCTGACATGACTTAGTCACCTCATTCTTCTCCTTCTCCGACCTCTCCTCCTGAGCCGCCCTCGCCTTCGCCCATTCCTCCTTCTCCTTGTCAAAAGCCGCCTTCGTCTCCGCCTCCTTCTTACGAGAGCCTTCGAGCTCTCCCTTCAATTCCATCACCTCCTGCTCGGCCTTGTCAGCCCGGTCTCGCTCTCGCTGCAACGCCGCCTCGTAGAGGCCCCTCACATGGGCCCCCTGCACGGTCGCCTGCCATGACCAGACACTACTAAGAAATCTTCCTTAAACAACATCACCCGAAAGCTAGGAGGTTCGATCGACTTACCAGCACAGTGGCCTGCGCAAGACGCACGTACGCCTCGTCCAGGGTCTGGGACTTCATATCCGAGCGGTCCCGAGGGGTCGCCAGCTTATCTGCAACCTCCACGGCCTGGCGCCCCCGGACCAGGCAATCACCCTCGCGGATCGACCAATCTGGCACCCACCTTCGCCGAAGTCTCTCCTCTAGTCCGGGATCCACCAGGGGACCCTTCCCCTTATCAGGGTCGGCGGCCGCACCCTGATCCGAACCCCCCTGGACCACCGCGTCCCCACCCGTCTCTGACCGAGTCCTTTTCATCCTCGGCTGAATGGGGGCCTCGGAGACCACCTGGGACAACTCGGTGGTCTTCACCGCGACATCCTTCTTCTCGACCTTCTTCTTCTTCATGGCGAGCCTCAGCGCCTTAATCGACTCTTCATCCATTTCTGTAAAAAGATCCATTAAGAACAAATGAGCAAAAAAGTACAAGAAGAGTGTGAGGAAAGAAACAACCACGTACGAGGCACGGCCGGGCTAGGGCTCAGTCCGACGCTTGCCAGATGGGCCTCCGTCACCTTCCCCCAATTGATGCTATACGACAGACGGAGGCGCTCAACGAGTCTCCACTCCTCCGCCGTCAAGTCCCCCGGCCCCGGTGCTGCGTAGCTCGGCTTAGAATGGTTCCACCGAGTAGGGATAGCCCAAGGATCCTCACTCCGGATCACCAGATACTTTTTCTTCCAGAACTTAATGGAATCTGGATGACCGTGGACGACCTTCGCCTTACCTCGAGGCGAGATGTAATATACTCCTTCTGCCGATGAGCCAATCAACAGCATCGCTCGGAACACGCCCAGCCGCAGGGGTACCCTCTGCTCCTCACACAACAGCACGAAGCAGATGATCTGCTTCCAGGAGTTCGGCCCAAACTGCATCGGCGCCAGGGACGACCAATTTAACACCTCCCGAACGAATGGGTGGATGGGCAGCCTCAGGCCGGAGATAAAGGCGTCCACAGGGAAGATACAATACCTGTCCGGCAGGGGATCGGTCGGTCGAAGAGTAGAACTCGGCAGCATAAGCTCATAACTGGGCCCTATGTGGTAGGCCAACTGCAGAGCCCCCAAGTCGCTTGCCTCCAGAACGGTCGGGGAGGCATCCACCATCAACCTCTTCCGGCTTGACGACGACGGCTGGACCCCCGAGGACTCCTTATCTGAGAGATCGTCGGGGTAGCAACGGAAAGACCGGGGTTGTGCAGACGACCCTATCACCAAGTCGCTCGGGCCGCCAATCTTCGATTTCTTCTTCTTCGGAGCCCTCCTCCTCTTAGTCCGTTCCGGCGAAGGTGTAGACAAACGCCCCAGAACGGGCGGATTCAGAGACCCTGCGGAGCCATCTCCCTCGGAGCCACCCTCCTCTCCGGAAGCCGACCCTAGGGTCTGGACTTCGTCTGAGCTGCCGCCCCCCTCCTCAGAGTCGCTGCTTTCTACCACGAAATGCCTCCGAGATCGCAATGGCTTCACACTGTGTACGACCTCCTCCTTGCCTACCGGCCCCTCCCCAGAGGTCGACGCCAACGAGCCGGACTGAGCCCTATCCATCCGTGCCTAAGTTAAACGGGGTTACCAACTAACCTGGAATCACCTCGGAAAAATGACCTTGCTGCAGGAAGCTGAAGGGACGAGCGCTGTAGAGTTGAAGGATTTTTTTTTTTTGAAGTAAGAGGCAAGAGAGAAATAGGCGATGGGAGGAGAGGGGGGAACATTTATAGGGGATAGGAACAACTCCTCGATTTTCGCAGTCACTATTCACCGATTGACGTGCAACTACCGCCTAGGAAATCACGCCACGTCCTCGAAACATGTGCTGCTGACGTCACCCAGTGCCAGACTGGCAGCCCGATACGGGGGTCGGTTCAGGCAAAATAACGGCTCGCCTTCGCCAGCACTAAAGTACTCTTCTTCAGAAGATCCACCGGCTGGCCATCACCCTTACCAGCCCGTAATCCCCCCTCGTCTCGAGGTTCGGCTTGGCACCGGGGTACTCTTCCCAGGAAGAAACAACGGCTCGCCTTCACCCTCACCGGCCCATAATCCCTCGCCAGCTCGAGGTCCGGTCCGGCACCCGGGTACTCTTCTTCGGAAGATCCACCGGCTGGCCATCACCCTTACCAGCCCGTAATTCCCCCTCGTCTCGAGGTTAGGTCTGGCACCCGGGTACTCTTCTCAGGAAGAAACAACGGCTCGCCTTCACCCTTACCGACCCATAATCCCTCGCCAGCTCGAAGTCCGGTCTGGCACCTGGGTACTCTTCTTCGGAAGATCCACCGGCAGGCCATCACCCTTACCAGCCCGTAATTCCCCCTCGTCTCGAGGTTCGGCCTGGCACCGGGGTACTCTTCTCAGGAAGAAACAACGGCTCGCCTTCACCCTCACCGACCCGTAATCCCTCGCCAGCTCGAGGTCAGGTCTGGCACCTGGGTACTCTTCTTCGGAAGATCCACCGGCTGGCCATCACCCTTACCAGCCCATAATTCCCCCTCATCTCGAGGTTCGGTCTGGCACCAGGGTACTCTTCTCAGGAAGAAACAACGGCTCGCCTTCACCCTCACCGACCCGTAATCCCTCGCCAGCTCGAGGTCCGGTCCGGCACCTGGGTACTCTTCTTCGGAAGATCCACCGGCTGGTCATCACCCTTACCAACCCATAATTCCCCCTCATCACGAGGTTCGGTCTGGCACCGGGGTACTCTTCTCAGGAAGAAACAACGGCCCGCCTTCACCCTTACCAGCCCGTAATCCCTCGCCAGCTCGAGGTCCGGTCTGGCACCCGGGTACCCTTCTCACGAAGATCCAGTGACTCACCATCCCATTTCTACAACCATGAGCACTCCTCCACGGCTAGCTCCCGCACCCCCTGCAGGAGTGGGGGGCTTGTGTGACAGTGTAAAAATGGCCTGAGGCCCAACCAGGGCCCAATACAATTCCTACTCAGAAAAGCAAAAATAACAACCTGGTTCGGCTCCGGACCACTTCAGGGTCGGCGCCGAACCTCGTATTTGCCCTCACAGTGCCGGCCTCCTCGTACTGACGAGCCTCAGTATCCCCCGGAGTCCGATCCGGAGCAGTCCCTCAGGCCGTCCCCCCTCTCTGGCGGGGCAGAAGGATGACCTGGCGCAGCCTAGGCCCTCCGATTCCCCCCAGAGGCACAGAGGGCTCACGATGGGCCACGTCAGCTCCAAATACCGCCAAGGGTTTCGCCACGTCAGCCCTATACCACTCCTGGTATCGCCACGTCCGCCCTAAACCCCCTGGGCCTTCTGCCACGTCAGGCCCATGGGCTTTCGGATCCAAACTCGGCCCCCAAGTGGAACCAAACCCGGTTGGGATTCTCTATAAATACTAGACCCACACCCACCTTTTTGAGGTAATCAATCTTTTGCCACTTAAATATACCTAGTTATTGCTACTCTCTCACAGAGACTGACTAGAGCGTCGGAGGGTCCGCCACCGGGACAAACCCCGGTGTTTCAGGACCGTCTGCAGGTACACAAGACCTCGGATCCGACCCTTCCGATCCGAGCCCAACCTTCAACATCTTTCCGAGCTCATCGTAGGTCCCAGAAGGTCAACTGAAGGTCGGCAGACGAGCGGCAATCTCCTTCAATACAAATTGAGTTCGAACTCACACCTGGTGCTTCCACACGTTTCTCAGAAATAAACAGCATCAGTGGGCTTTGCAGTTATTTTCTATTTTTCCATTTTATGACAAATGAGCTACAATACGTTCTCATATTTGAGAAACGAAATAGCGACTCTCATAATATAGGGGACGGAACATGTTGTTCCGTCCCAATTATTTTTTATTTTTTTTAATTGAATCGGACGACACATGTTGTTTCGTCCTGAATTTTTTATGATTTTTTTTTTAAGATCAGACGGAACATGTTGTTCGTCTCAATTATAAAAAAAAATGGAACGGGACGAGTCATGTTGTCTCGTCCGATCTCAAAATTGGACAAACGGGACAACATGTCCCGTTTGAAGGCCGTGTCACTTTCACCCTATTAACTTAACACTCTAATAACTATTACTAATTACTTAATAAATATTTATTATTATTTTAATCATTAATTAATTAATTAATTACTATTCAGTTACTAATTATTATTTAATAACTGATTACTATTTAATAATTTTTTTAAAAATTATGAGAGATGGGACAACATGTCCTGTCTCTTCCGATTAATTTTTTTTTTTTTTACTGAACATGCTAGACGATATTGTTATTTTTTGAGAAACTTTTAGCAAACGACCACTGCACACATCACACCTATTTTCTATTTCTATTTGTGTCATTTTCTCAAATATGAGAAACACCATTGTGATGCTCTTAGAAGGTAATCAACATTCTATCTTTAACTCTCTCTGTCCACTTACAAATGACCGACTTAAGGCATGTTTGGTTACCCTGAAAAGCATGGTAGGAAGTAAAATCAGCTGAAAAGCACTATTTCTGCGGTTTGGTTGGATTGCAAATTTTGTCATTTAGTTTGATCTCCCTCCGGCCATTTTTGCACCGAAAATACTCGCTTATCACACAGTTCATGAATATTTTATCCATTTTTCACGCTCTCTCCCACTCTGCTGTTTCCTTTGCCATCAATACCATTTAAAAAACTAGTATTATACACGTGGAGGAAATTTGGAGGAATGAAAAGGGCAAAAAAAAAAAAATTTTACCTAAAATGCGCTGCACGAGTTGGATTATGGACAAAGGCCTTCTCCCATTATAGTAGTTTATAGTAGTAGAGATAATATTTAAACCCTTCTCTTCCTCTCTCCACACCCCATATGGAATAAAAGTCCCATATAAAATCCACTGCTTCTCTTGGGGTGGGTTTAGTTAAGATCATATTAGGTTAGGATTTAATTATGCATTAGATAGATTAGATGAAGATTTAATTAAGATTAAGATTAAGATAAGATTAGGGATTAGATTCAGATTTAATTAAGAACTAGGTTTGTCCGTTGACACGTGCCTACGGCACGTTTTCGGAACGGTACATCTTGTTTGAACATATAAAATAGTTTTGGAGGTCCAGCAAATTAATTGAAGTAGCAAACATAGAGCAAAAAACATATTATATGATTTTTTTTGATTTTATTTGAATTATTTTAAAAGTTTTTAAATTTTAATTTTTTTAGTTTTTTAATTTTTTAAAATTTTTAAAATTTTTATTTTCTTAATTTTTTGAATATAAGAGGGAGGGAGAGATAGAGAAAAAAATAATTAAATAAACATAGGAGTTGTTTTGAGTGGGAGATTTGAATTTGAATTTTGGGGGGAACTTTTGGGGGGAAAATATGTTTTGTGAGGTTAGATCTGGGCCTTTGGTTTTTGGGTGGATTAAAGGAGAGCCACTTGATAGCTTTCTTTGTATTTTATTATATAGATAAGATTAAGATTAAAATTAAGATTAGATTAGGTTAATATTTAATCAAGATTAAGATTAAGATTAAGATAAAGATAAAGATAAATTTTAAGATTAATCCTATGTAATTGAGATTAAGATTTATCCAAAATAATTAAGATTAAGATTAAGATTATAATTAATTAAGTCCTAATTAATTGAGATTAAGCCATAATTAATTAAGATTAATTACATGTAAAACCAAAAGTTAAAAAAAGTTGAAAAATTACTTTTGCTACAGTGTGCTTACAACTCGAATAAATGTAATCTTTCATATAAAACTATTCAAGCTATAGTAAATCTACATCCAACTAAACTACTTTTTCAGAACTCATTTTCACAGATTTTTTTTTCTCCTACAATAATCTTACAACTCTGAAAAAATTTTACAACCAACCAAACACCTCCATAGGGGGGTAGGGGCGTTTGGTACAAGGATTTTTTTTTCTAATTTTTAAATTCAAATTTGCAGGAAACTAAAGATTCCTATTTTTTTTTTTTTGCCAAAATTTCCACAAAAAATTTTCCATGAGAGGGGGGATTCTTAGATTCCCAAGTGCTTGGAAAAATATTACTTCTTTGAAAATACAAGTATCCCAAAAAACCCATCCTCCTCTTCATCCACCGCTCTTCCTCCTCCCTCTCCCTCCGCCTCCACCTCCGTCCCCTCCCCTAGGACCTTCGTTCGACTTCCCCGAATGCCGACCAACCCCCGGTCGACCTGGTGGTTCCTATTGGCGCTGTAGACGATGAGCTTCTGAAGCTGGTGGTCTTCGAAGCCTATAAGCTGAAGAGAGTCAGGATTGAGCTGGAGGGTGGGTGGTTTCGACATCGAAAGTGAGAATGCGAGGCTCGTTGCAGATGAGGGTACATACTTGGCTGTGACTCAAGCCCAGGTGGTGTTTAAAGAAATACCGCACCGAGTCTAGTTTTTCGACGGAGTCAATGATGCAGTTGCGGATGACTTGGAGGCAGAGGCTGCCCTTTGTTTGGTGAGATTGTAAAAAGAGACAATTGGGTTGTACGTTTGGATTGAAATGGCAGGTTTTATTTTTAATGAAATGAATGTTTTCTGCTATTTTTCTAACTGATTACATCAAAAATTTGAGAATTTTGAAATTTGAAACTTGCGAATGAGCGTCCTTGTAAGTCGGTACAAGTCTAAGTTTGGCTATGAATGTTAACTCTAGGTTGTTAGAGTTATCTCTCATTTTGATCCATAATTACATTACTAGTAGTAAGCAGTAAGATGACATGATTTGATTTGTTACTGGAAACCAAGTATTGTTCAACTACCCAGTTCTAGTTTATTCAGTTCAAAAATCCAAAGCATGTAAACCAACCTTCAATCTTGAGACAGTGAATATCTATGTTTATTTAGTTCAAGCGTCCTATTTTGTTCTTCAACTACTATGTGATGATATATGCCATAACTGTTCGTGTCAGTCTATTTGTATGAAAAATATTGAGTTTGTTTTAAGCGTGAGGCAGTGAAGTTATGTTTTGAAACTTATGTTCTTTAAGAAGTGTCAGTAGTTGTGAGTCAATGATGCAGTTGCGGATGACTTGGAGGCAGAGGCTGCCCTTTGTTTGGAGAGCCCACATGAAGTGATCGGGTAGTCTGTTATGTTGAAATTGTTAGAGAATTTGGGAGAAGATGAAGATGACAAGTGATGAAGAAGAAGAGACAAGGACAGAGTTGGTGTGGATTTAAGAACCAAATAAGAAGAAGAAGATTTGAATGACTCACCCATCTCCTGTTGTGTTGCTGCTGTTCTCAGAACAGAGAGCCCCTCCCTCTTGCTTCAAAACCCTATTGTATTCTAAGCTCCAAATTTGGAGTTAATTATAACAAATGTTGTTAATTATTCAGTTTGTTTTGTTATCAGTTATTTTACTCAGGTATTTCACCAAACAGTTTGTTTTGTTATTTGAGAATGAGATGGGTATTTTGGATAATAAGATTAACATTCTCAGTAAATATGTAGCTCAACCAAATATAAAAAATTAAGTTTCCAATTAACATTCTCAAAGATATTTAAGACCTACCAAACATGTTTTATGATTCCTAGGAATCATAAATCCCAGAAACTATAAATCTCAGGATTTA
Source organism: Hemerocallis citrina (assembly GCA_017893485.1). Classification (NCBI taxonomy): domain Eukaryota; kingdom Viridiplantae; phylum Streptophyta; class Magnoliopsida; order Asparagales; family Asphodelaceae; genus Hemerocallis; species Hemerocallis citrina. The sequence goes on from CM030359.1 coordinate 158,056,838, forward strand.
TAATTTCTGGCAGGCAAAAAAAAATCCTTGTATCAAATACCCTCTTAAAGTAAGTATTAAAGGGATTTAGCTGACCAGAGCCTCCTCTAATGGTGTTCTACTCTTAGTAGGTCCACCAGAGCAGCTTATCTAACACCTATCAGCGGATTCATAGCAAGAAGATCCGGCCCATTAGTTGAGTCCAAGGTCCAATCAATACGGTAATTCCTGTAAATTTAGTTACATATGGAAGTATTTTATAAGTAGGCGTGTTCACAAAATAAGTCCGTCTTGTCTTATGAGAAAGCCTACTCTGGTTAGGGCTGGTATACCGTACCGTACCGTATTATCATTACTCTACCGTCTACCGTACCGGAATACTTGGTACACAAATTTCTCTACCATTACCGTGCCAAGATTTTGGTATTACCGAGTTCGGTACTACCGGAATATTGGTACGGTATTGGTAATACCATGGTACTACCGGACATTAATTAGCTTAAAAAATAACATTCATATAAATGGCAAATGAAGGATAAATAAGCTCAACATAAATATATATATGAAGAAGTTCCAACATAAATAATTATATATATATATATATATATAGGGAAATGATCGAGTGAGAACTCTTTTGGTGAGAACCACGTGAGAACTTTTGTTTGGGACATTAGTTGAAAAATCTGAACCGTTCATTTTGATCTACACGACTCAATTAGTCTATAGATGAGAAATCAAGGCATTTGAGATTCGATTGCCCATGCATTGAAGTGTTACAAATTGTGTGGCTGAAAAATCGTTATTTTTCATAGTGACATGATGCATGGACAAATGAATATCAAATGACTTGATTTTATATTTCTAGACTAATTTAGTTATGTTAAATAATGTGAACGGTTCGGATTATCCATAGGATGGATAGGCATGGAGTTCTCACGAAGCTTATCGTGAGAACGGTTCTCACCGGATCGCTACCCTATATATATAGGAAAATAGAAACTTGCCCTATAGAATCTTTATAGGGGAGGGGGTGTTGGAGTTCCGCTTGTGGTAAGGGGGCCCACGGGTAGCAGATGTTGCCGCTGCTGTCTGCAGCATTGCCAGCATGGCAATGGGAGGGGACCACGTGCAGAGGGCTTGCGCTGTCTCCTCTGGTGTGCTGGCGTGGCATGGGGGGCCCACCCGAGGGGGGTCTGCTTGTGGATGACGTCAGCGATGCAAAGAGGAAATAGCAGCGGGATGGTTTGAGATAGTCCCATATCGGGAATATTAATAGAATAATTAAATTTAAATATAATTGCCTGGGATTATAGGTCACCAATAAGCTATAACACCTTTTATGAGGCAGCCTGGTGGGCAGCTGTACTATAACTAATAATTTGTCTCTTAAAAATAATAAAAATTGTTTGAGTATTGGGGCGGGGCGTTACAAATGGTATCAGAGCCGACTTTCGACACCGAGTGGGTGCGATGTATGCCTGATAGGGAGCTGTGGTCTGAGAGGGAGTTATGGTCAGTAGGGCCCGGAATTAGCTAAATCAGGCCCGAAATTAGCTGAATCTGGGTACTCCCACTCCACGTCGGCTAGAAAGGAGGATCCTACAATAGATGTGTATGCCCCGTGCTCAGCGAGGTCGCTGATTTCTAAAGGGGGTGTGTATGTAATACCCCGTAATTTCAAAGAGATATAATAGTATTATATATACAATATATATAATATATGAAAATAAAGACTTGCCCTATTGAATTTCTATAGGGGAGGGGGTGTTGGATTTCCGTCTGTGCAAGGTGGGGCCCACGGGCAGCAGATGCTACCGCTGCTATCTACAGCATTGCCAGCGTGGCAATGGGAGGGGCCCATGTGTAGAGGGCTTGCGCTGTCTCCTCTGGTGTGCTGGCGTGGCATGGGGGGCCCACCCGAGGGGGGGTCTGCTTGTGGATGACGTCAGCGACGCAAAGAGGAAAAAGCAGCGGGATGGTTTGAGATAGTCCCATATCGGGAATATTAATAGAATAATTAAATATAAATATAATATCCTTGGATTAGAGGTCACCAATAAGCTATAGCAACTTTTATGAGGCAGCATGTGGTGGGCAGTTATACTACAAATAATAATTTGTCTCCTAAAAATAATAAAAATTGCCTGAGTATTGGGGCAGAGCGTTAAATCATAGATACAACGTGGCTGGTGAATCCTACAATTATTACTCCTAAATACAGTGGTGTCCCCGTTTGCCACTAATTCCCCAATCCGATCTGGATCACAACAAATATCGTGATGATCTTACAGATACACAACCGAATATCTATGGCGCCGAAGGTCCATGGGACAGCAGCCCCATGGTCCTTTCGTGTCCACTCAACATAAGAACATGACGGCCTCTAGGGTCTAATTCCCCTATCCGATAGGAACTCTCCCATTCTTACCACGGCACTTCAGGAATTAATAGAGCGAGATACGGATCCCGTATCCCATTGACAGGAAGAGACATTCCTGGTTATCACTGCCTAGTGCTGGCCTTTAGAACAAGTCGAATTACAGAGAATCACCCTTAACATCAACTCGGTCATTAAGAGAAAAGTAAAGAAACTTAATTAAATAACTGTTTACTGAAATTATGTTTGTCACCCAAAATTATCACGCTCCGCTTCCCAAATTACGGGAATACGAGCACATAACGTAGACCCAGCGAATGATTATGCATCATTCATAAGATGTACCAGTCTAACTCAACAATATATAAGAGAAACAACCACGCAGGCAAAGAATATAATCACATAAACAATGAATAAACTAAAAGATAATCATAAAATAAATTCAACAAATAATAATCCAACATCTGGGATAAACAAACTTCGGGTCATAAAGCCCAAGAATACAAAGTATGATAAGCAGAAATACAATAAGCAAATAACAAAAGATAGCTAAGCAGTCTAAAGTCCAGCTCCGATCCTCAGAGAGTTTGCTCACCAATTCCTTCTAGTATTGCTCCTTCGGTACCTGTAAGCTCTTGATCTAAAAAGAAAGAAAATAGTACCCTTAGAGCAAGCCATGGGCAGCAAGTAGAGAAACAGGGGATAAAGGAAGGCATGTATATCAAAGGGATGGGACATGATCAAAGTCAAAGAGCAAAGCAAAGACAGATAGTAATATCCAAGGGTTACAATAATCACATATGTAATGCGTGATATCAAGTCAAGTTCAATACAAGATCAAGTATGCAGGTTATTATTCATTTTATTAGCCTATCTAGTGCATGTACTACTGCGTCCCATTCCACAGGTTCGGTGCAAACACACAGTGAACGTTTTAAACTGATGGTGAATTCACGGATCGTGTACTCGACGTCGATGACGATAGTTTTACAATCAATAATTAACCATCAATAATTTGCAATCAATACTTCTTCCAATCAATATTCTCCTCCTTCCAACACAATATAACGATAAGGCCTTGCCGAGTATATTTTCCGATCGTTCACTACCAAGTCCTACCCATGATACCCCGGCTTGTTATTAGTTTATTTTCATTCTATGTAAGCATGCAAGAGGGTTTCAATGATGTATGATACTAAGTGTGTCTAATTCTATGCGTTACAGACAAAGCAAGAAGCAAACAAGTCAAATCAACACGCATCACATGATCAGGACAGCATGACCTTGCTGTACTAAAATATGGATTACAGCCACTACAAAATAGTAAACCTGAATCCGTCAGAAGTCCTAGAAAGTAGACTTCCACACGGTTCCAGAGAATATAATTAAGTCATATAAAAGATACAGGAACTAGGGTGAAAACTCTATTCTATTCAGATTTTATGTTCAGGCAGCATGTAATAAGTTGTGTTAAACTAATTATTTCAGATCAGAGAACTCATTAATAAAATCTATAAAAATTCTGGGTGATTCCTACATGTGTCTAGGTTAAACTAGATTTATTTCATATTTTTATCTTAATATTAACAGAGTCAAATAAATTATAGAACAGCAGGATACGCATGCAATTGTGAGTCCAAAATTTCTAACATGGCTGTACTAAAATTTTGATATCTAGCAAATGACACTTCGGAACTTAGATCCGTCAAAAGAGTGATAAACTAGACATCAGAGGATAAAAATTTATGTTTGTTAAGGTAATCCAAATTATGACATTAACATGGTTGAAAATGATTCAAAAATAAACAACTAACAGTCCAGAAATTGTCTTAACATGAATAGGCAATAGATAATTCATACCATCATATATTTCATGCAAATTGGCAATAAAAGTGATCTTAGGTATTAGCATGCAAATTTCTAAGTTTAAGATACAATTATCATAGGCATGGTATCAATTCATCAATCAACTTCAATCCAGCACATTCACTTTAACATGTCAAATTTATCAAGTAGTCCTATGCAAGAATCTAGTTGTTTAAATGTGCATATGCATGAAACAATAGGAACTAGGTTTTAGATCAAAGAGAATGGCACAATGTTAAGCATATATCGGGTTAGCTCGTGTAAACCCTCAATAGACTTAACGAAGATTCAAAAGCAGTGTGATAATGAAATGGATGAGATCTACTTGCGGGAGATCAATTAATCTTGAACAAAAATAAAATAGTAGTTCAAGAAGAGACTTGCCTGTTAAATTGCATATTCAAATAATATAGAATAACGGGATTGGAATCCCGGGCAACGATCCAAAGAACACGTACGAATCACGTGCAATCCAAACCAAACAGCAAGCAGCAAAGCGCTCCACTCACGTCGGATTAGGGCAAACACCAAACGGCAAGTGGGATCTCCTACGCCAAAACACCAAACACCGTAACCAACCACTCACCACTCTTCTTCTTCCTCACTTCGGCAGAGAGAGAGAGAGGGTGCGGGGGCGGTGGCAAACGGGACGACGGCGAAGACACCACGGTGAGGTGGTGGCACTGACGACGGCGGCGTTGCGGTCGAGAAGCGACGGCAACGGCGAGGCTTGTCGGCGAACGAACTCTGTTTTCACTCGAAAATAGGGGAGACGAAGATAGGGCTTGGACGGCGGCGATGAGGGGCGAGGGGTTCTACGGTGGATGAGGGGGGTGCCCGGAGAGGGTCGGCAAGGGCAATGGGGGTGCACGGAGTGGCGAACGGTGGCGGCAAAGGCAATGGGTAGTGAGTTCGGTGGAGGTTCGGGATGATGGGCTGTTGACGAGGACAAGGTGATCGGAGGTGCAGGTGGTTCGGCTAGGGGCTACGAGGATAGAGTGGTGACGGGAGTGGAAGGTGGTGGCGATCGGAGATGGGCGGTTGGGTGAAAATGAAACTGAGAGAGGGAGATGAGATCGGGGATGAACAGGAGAGAGGTTGGGGGTGTAAAGTATAGGTTTAGGGTAATGACAGCTAGGTTAGATTTTAATTAGGGATAGAGATTAGGGTATTTATAGAAAAAAGATAGGATATTAGGCTATTGGGTATCTGGGTATAAATCCAATAAATAAAATAGGTTGTACATGAATATAATGGATTAATATAAACCCAAATACAAAAGAGTAAGCTATCTGATAAAATATGATTCATAACAAAAATACAATTTGTATCACGTAATTTATTTGAAACAATTATAAACACAATTATTAAATAAGAATCGATTTGTTATAATAATCAATAATAACAATAAATAATCATAGTAACAATAATAATAGAAATAACCACGTAAGTAAAAGTAATAATACTAATAATAACAATTAGTAATAATAATGACAATATGAATAAAAGTTCTAACAATAGTAATAGCAAACGTCAGAATAATATCCGTATATAAAAATAGTAATTTGTTGAAATAGCCCAAACAGTAATAACAATATTTATTTTATTTGAGTTTAAATTGAAAATAGTTGATCGAGTAGAAATAGAGACAAGGTTTATTCAAAATAATTATAACTATTGTTTACAAAATGCTTTAACATTAAATTCAAAACGGATTTTACAAATAACAAATTTATAAATATCAAAATATGAAAAAATACTCAGGATATATGTATTGGCAGAAATGGGGGTTACAAAAATCATGCACAAAGTTTTATCAAATAATTGATTCCTGACTGGTCTGTCAAATTAATAACCCGGCGAGTCAATACTCATCGGCTGCCATACCCCTGTTGGTTCTCGACCAAATCCCTGACCCGTGACCCTAGGGAAGCCTTACACCCGGCAATGGAGATAAACATACATAAACATCAACACCTGACTTATTGACAGACCTAAGGTACTAATACACCGATTAGTTTCAGTAATACCTATGTCAGAAATGGATCTGACCTGGTCAAATAACTCAAACACTGGCGATCCAATCTCCATCGTTCGCCACCACCTCTGACTTGGATTGCATCCAGTATCCAGGTACGAGATCAATTACCCATTGGGTAATAGTTCATCGGTACGCGAGGGATGACTATCCAGTTCTCGAGGTGGAAGAATTCAGTTACAATACTTTCCGACTGGGTTGATAGTGCAGGGTATCAACAACCCTAGACTAGCTCAAAGCTATACTAGCTATGTGCACCACAATACAACAAATCTACCATATAGCTATTCTCCTAAACCTACTTATGTGTCCACCATGAGAACTAAGCACAAGAATCTTACCTAAGTTCCAAATGATGCTTAATAGGGATAATTATTCAACATCTTAAAACTCAAATCAACTCATAGTCATAATTCTGTAGCATGTAAAAAATTCCATATCAAATCATCTACTAACCCAAATTTGATGATTCCAGATCCGAACCCGTGGACGAACTGGCAGAAATCCTTTTCTCTGAAGGGGATAAAACCAAGTATTTTCGGGTGAGCAAAGCGCTCTCCCGCCAGCTGAAAGATCAACTTGTCGCTGGCATCCGAGATACCCAGGACCTGTTCGCTTCGACCACCGAGGATATGCCTGGTATCGCCGAAGACTTGATCATGCATTGCTTAAGCGTGAATTCGGAAGTTAAGCCTATTCAGCAGAAGCGCCACAAGTTTGTGTCTGATAGGTAACAAGCCATCGAAGAAGATGTGGAAAAGCTCCTAGCAGCCTGATTCATCCAAGAAGTTAATTACCTTGAGTTACTAGATAACGTTGTAATGGCCAAGAAGGCCAATGGCAAGTGAAGAATATGCATAGATTTCACCGACCTCAACAAAGCATGCCCAAAAGATTCCTTTCCACTTTCGAGCATAGATGCCTTGATAGATGCCACCTCAGGCCACGAGTTGCTAAGCTTTATAGATGCTTTTTCGAGATATAATCAGATCTGAATGTTCCCACCAGATATCCCAATGATGTCCTTCATTAGTGATCAAGGGTTGTATTGCTACTGAGTCATGCCTTTTGGGCTAAAGAATGCCGGAGCCACATATCAACGCTTGGTGAACCAAGTCTTCCAGGAACAGATCGGTTGAAACATGGAAGTATACATTGATGATATGCTCGTAAAGAGTCTTAGAAAAGAAGACCATATCGCCGACCTCCAAGAAGCATTCAATGTGCTCTGGATGAATAAAATGAGGCTGAACCCATCAAAGTGTGCCTTTGGGGTAGCCTCGGGAAAAATCCTGGGATTTATGGTGAGCTAGTCCCGAGAAGATCAAAGTCATCCTCGACATGACTCCTCTAACTACCATAAAAGAAATCCAGAAGCTTGCAGGCCAATATGAGTTATCGTTCTCGGTATATTATTTAAGATCGGTAGGAGGGTAAGCAAGCTCTATGTGGTATTATTATTCATGTTTGAACTTAAGGGTAGGCACTAGAAGAAGATGTGACGAGACCTAGGCAAACGTAAGTGGTACGCGTCTATATAGTCTAACGTGGATTCCTGGACTGTGGTTGCTTGCGAGGTAAGATGTGCATCAATTAAATCCGGGACTACAATTGATCTGACGGTGGATTCCAGGATCATGAATAGTCGAGCAGATGGGAGGCAGGTCACCAATATATATGTATATACTGAGCCTAGAGCGGCACTTATGGGATGTTCGCACGACGAGAATTTCCGAATAGTCTGATGGTGGATTCCAGGACTGGAGTCCGTACTCGTTGAATGTCTAAACCTTGCTTTTGTTACCATAGTAGAGTTTTCATAACGATGGATCGAACCCTATAATGTGGAGTACGTAAGGGCTTGCCCTCGGACCTATGTAGTATGGGATGTATAGAATCCAAACAAGTATGCATTAGTATCATCATAGTATAAATATCTACATTAGGCATTAAGTCATATCATGCAATGACACTACTAGGGTAGTCACTTTTCATATTTGCATTCAAGTTTATGTTTGCTAAAGTAAAAGAATCGTTGTATTATAACATTACGTCAGTTGTATGCAACTGACGTGCCCACAGTTTTCCAGATGCATGATTGGACTTGGCAGGTGCTTGAAGCCACTATGATGAGTTGTTACAAGATTGAAAAATTTTCGTTGTTGTAGATTGTATTGTATTCATTTATTTTCACTATGTTGTCAAGAACATGTTGTAAATAAAAAGTTTTAAATTCCTTATAAATTTGTACGAAGTTGAAGTAAAAGATCCTGTATTTGCTACGAATGACCTGTATTTGGAATTCGGGGCGTTACAGATTGGTATCAGAGCCGACTTCAACCAGTAGTACAAAATTATAAGGATGACACAAATTATGGTGGATATTAGAGTGTGAGTATCAGTTTGGAGTCATGAATGTTATAGTTATTGAACTTGCATTCATGATACCCTCTTCGTATACGATGATGTGAGATTGTATGCGAGCATATTTTTCCTTAGTATCACGAGTGGTATGGTTGGTTTGAATCTACATTCATGATACCTTATACATAGACTAACTTTTCTCTTTAGTTTTTCTTCGTGGATTTTACTCTTAGTACTTTTCATCTTTAACGTTTAATATTTTTTTCAAAAAATTATTTTCTTATACTATTAATTCACTTGGAAAATTTTATTATTCTATCAGTCTTCCTTAGTCTTAACCTTTTAAGTTTGACTTACTCATTTTCCTTGATGTTTTTATCCTTCTTATTTTCAAGCGCTTTTACGCTACTCATTTATTTTGCTATTACTTTTATGTATTATATTAAGTTTTAAATTACTACGTATTAAGTTATTATTGCTACTACAATTTTCTTTCATTATTATTTCTATTATATTATAAATTTCGGTTTTTGCATATTTACTTTCATTTTATATATGTTTTGATTTAATGATGCTATAATTTTTCCATTATTTTACTTTGTCTTAATCATTTTAGTATATTTTTAACAAGATTGTAATAATTTACTTATAAAAATATGACATACTTCTACACATTATAAACCTTTTTTCCTACTATTTTTGTTTTTTAGCCTATATTCGATATATTGTTATTACATATTATTTGCTAGTTTGTTTTGTTATATTTACTTTTCACTGTTAATGCTACTTATTAATTTTGTCGCTTTATACTTCTCTAATGTATATGTACACTCACTATTTATACTTTAAATTCTTGGTAACTACATATACTTTCTACTGATTTCAATATATATATCATGTATTTCAACATACTTACTATACATATCATTTTGCCCATATCCAATTACTACATTACTATATATTTTTTTTATATAATTATTTATGTTTATTATCCTAATCTACTACACTACATAATTATTGTTCTCATTTGCATTTGTATTTAAGCTCATGCATATAATTTAGTTTTGTCTTAATGTTAAAAATCCTTTTCATTGCTACTAATTTTATATATTCGATATTTAAAACCAATACTCCTATTTTAATATTTTATCGTTGTAATTTTTTGCTTCATTTCCTTCTCTTACCAACCCAACTTTTACATCTATTTTTATATCACAAATTTCAAAAAACATAACATCATACTTAAAACTAAACATCCGATACCCAAGTACATATGGAAGATTACATCATTCCATTCACCATTTTGGTGCAACCTGATGTCGAGAGGGCATATATGCAACTAGACATCAATGGAGGCAAACTGCAACTGGATGTCGGGGAGGCAAAGTCTGCAACCGAATGTCCAGAAGGCAAACTGCAACCGGATGTTGTGGAAGCAAAACTGCAACTGGATGTCAAGGAGGCAAGCCTGCAGTTGGACACCAACGAGGCGAACCCACAACAAAGAAGATTTTCTACTTTAATAACCCTCACTTTTATTTCTATATATATTACTTACCATTATTCCATTATATAAATTTTCTCTCTAGTTTATACCGTTTTGTAATGTTTTACAACTTAACTTATACTACTTCAACTTTATTATTTATAATACAGATATACTTATAACGCATTTAACTAATTACCTTATTATTTATATTTGCTTCTACATCTATCATATGTGTGTTGTTATTATTTTATTTTTCATTCTATATTATTGGTTACTATTAATTATTTTATTACTTTGTATTTTATACAATTTTATTTTTATATTTTATTGCTAACTTATCTTTGATATGTTTGCTACTCATATAATATGATTTTTTTCGTTTACTATCTACATTTTATTTCTATCCCAATTAATATTATGTTTCAATTATATATTGCTACTTTTACTATTATTTTATTTTGTTTCTCCATTTTCTTACAACTATCAAGTTATAGTATTGTTGTTTCGTCATATAGTATTTTTTGCGTATTTACGTACAAATATTATATATATTGATTTTTGTACTATACATGACAATATATACATATATTTTATATATACTAATCATTATTTTATAAAATTATTATGTAACTTTTTAAAATGAAAATTTTATGATATTATTTTATACACATCATTATAATTTTTATTATTATACATATATTATATTGTTTATTCTTTCAACTAAAATTTAACACTCATACATTTTCAGACTTTTCATAAGACAGTATTCTCTTAAATTGCTACCTTCTTTTATTTATTAACATGTATTCTTAGTTTGCAATTTTAATCATTCATTTTTTTCATTTTTTTTTAGTTAATTTCTCTTTCCTTAAAATTTTAAAAAAAAAATTTAGCCAGTGCTAACTATTTTTCAATTATTATGCTCGTCCAACTATTTTCAGTTTGCTTTATATTTTTATACTCTCCCTTATTTCGTTTTTACTATTTATTTCTTTATCAAAAAAAAAAAAAATCCTTTTATCTCAGTAAATTTTTGAGCTACTTAATGATTATTTACGTTCTTAATCGACGTTTTTAAAATTTTCTACTGCATTCTAATTTTTCTATACTATTTCAATGCTTGTATTCAGTGCACTTACGTTTCTCTTCCTTCTTATTTATTTCTATACTTCTATTTTTGTTTTCCTTTTTTTCGTACTACTTCTTACTATTTTCTTTTGTTTATTATACTTGTTATTTTAGGCATTTTTTTTCTATGATTTTCTTATTTCTTGCTAATTATTTTGTTTCCAAATTCTTTCACGATTAATGACTTAATTTATATTTTCCTTTTTATCTAATACTTTATCGAATATTATTTTGTATGAAAATTACCTTAACCTATAATTGTCACGTTTCTTTTTCTGTTAAACTTTTTTAATTTGTTTAATACTTTCGTGTTTCGTTCTCATTCACCTTGATACCCATAGTTTCTTTATATAAGTTTGCTTTGGTTTTCACATTTTTATACTACATTTATTTTATTAGTATTGGCAGCTTTTCTCTATACAATAATAATTTTTTTCTTTGGTGCGTACAAGATACAACTTTTACCATAATAAGTTCTGAGTATAGAACTGTTCTAAGGGGGGAGACTATAACACCCCGCAAAATTGAGTTATGACAATTTTTCCACAAGTGTTAAGCATATGTATTTTGTATTGTTACAGGTATTGTCCGTAATGTAATTTAATATTCATATCATACGTATTTTGTATTTTGACTATTTATACATTTTCCGTCTTCTCAAAATTCATTTTTTATCCTATTTGAGCCAACTCAAATATTAAATTTTTATCTTTGTATTTTTATGTGCATTGCACGTGCTTTCAATACATGTGCAGATTACGTACATTCCACCGTTACGCGTAATATTTTCACGTATTTCGATTATTTATTTTTATAACTTGTTCGAATTCGTTTTATAAATTGAAGTTCATTTTTCTCATATTTTGACTTGAATATATTTATACGTGTGATGCACGTGTTTTCTATATGAGTGTTGATTACATTGTTGTATATATATAATTAATGAAGTTTATTTTTCGTATGTTGTATTTCGATTATTTATAATCATTTCTTCGTTGATCAAATCTATTTCGTATTTGAATATTGATTGATACGTGCGATGCACGTGTTGGTTATATTCTCTTTCAAAACAAAATTTATGAAGTTAATATATTTATGTTCCTTTTTGCTTAATTTTAATATATGGAATGATAGATTTTTAGATTTTTTTTATGCACGTGCTGTACACGTGTTTTTCTTCTTTGCACGTGTTAATTTCGTTGTTTTCATTAAAGTTGTGCACTAAAAAATTAGGATTAATATAAAAAAATAAATTAAAATTTATGTTAAATAATTTTTATATAATTATTTATTCATGATAAGGGTTTAAGATGAAATAAAGTAAAAAATGAGTAAATTGAAAATTGTACAAAACACGTGCACACGTGCATACGTGACCGTGCTTGTGCACACAAGGAGAGACCGGCCTATATTGAGAAGAGGGAGAGTGGGAGAGAATGTGGTGAAAGTGTGAGTCATTTTAGGAAAGTTGGGAGCTATTTTGACTACACAATTTTCCTATAAATAGTCTTTACTTTTGTCATAAACAACACAACTCAAAACAAAAACAAAAGAGAGAAAGAGGATAAAGAGCTTGCGGGTTGTGCTAGGAAGAGGCCGGCCATTTTTTGAGGGAGCATGGAGCTTTGGAGCATTATTTTCTAGGAGTTCTACTACTAGGAATTTTACATTTGAGGTAGGTGTTTCTTCCACTTTCTAATATAATTTTATTAGTAGAATGTTAGATATGTGTGAATTGTTAGATGCATGATAACTTATATAGATTTAACATACATGTTTAGATTATTTTTTGTTGATTGAATGTGTGAAATTATGATATGTTTGATTTGAGGGCATTTTCATAAGCATCTGTTTTGAGTTGTAGTTGCACTTCAGAAAATCATAAGTATTAAACTATATGGATTCTAGAGCTAAAATTTTTATAGGAGCAAATTGTATATGTCAAGAACATCCTCTTAAAATTTCATAATATTTGAATGTCGTTTAATATTTTAATAAAATCCAAAGTTAAGGCTGGTTGGCAGTTGGCTAGTTGCTGGAAATTTGTACACATTTCGGATTTTGATCATTTCAACATCTTAGATAAAGTATTTTAAGAAAAGTCAAAACTAAGAACTTGAAGTAAACTCGTTAATCTTTCTTTAGAGTCTAAGAAATCAATTTTTTTATGAAGAACTTAATTTATAATGAATTTTTTAAGATTGAACAGTGGCAGTCTGTATAACGTTTCGACCCTACTGTAGATTTCGAAGAATCCAGGGTTATAGACACAATATTTTGGGGAAAATTATAACTAAAAAGTTATAGTAGACTTGTATACCTTTAATTTGATCTAAAGAACACAAAGTTTCATGAGGTATATAATTTTCTATGATTTTTGCAAGTAGCATGAGTTGCAGTTTTTCGGATTTTGAACCTACTGTTTTGCAAATAAATTTAGTCGAAGTAAATGAGAATGATTTTAGATGATCTTAACTACAAAGTTGTATTAGACTCTTTTATGATTCCTATGAAACTAATAAATCTATTTTTTTTAGTATTATTGGAATTTATATAATCTTTTAATACCATTGGGTTGATATCCTTTATCTAGTTGTCCCAAAACTTTTACAACATATAAAATCGGATTTAAAATTAGAGTGTTAGTGAGATATACCTTATGAGAAATTAAGCAGCATTTAATTATCTTGTCAAGGGTTATATTATGAGGTTTAATATGTGAATTATGGAGAAAATGTTGGGATTGAGTTGAATATAAAAATGGAATTTTGAACTAAATAAATACTAATTTACTTTTGATTAAGAAACAAACTTTGATTATTTTGAGTAGAAGTATTTTAAAGGTTTTATCATTTGGGTTAAACTCGATCTAATGTTAATTTGAGTTTGTCAAAGAATAAAGTTGGAAGTGAATATCATATTGTTTATAAAAGGAATCTATTGAATGTTGTTACAACTTCATTGAGAATTCTATTAAAAATAGGTGAATAAACCATATATTTTTCATAGAGAATGTTGATTTGAAATATTGGATAAGATTATGAAACTAGTTATACAAATAACTGAGTTGTGTGAACAAGATAATAATTGAAAATATAAATGAATGAAATTTCAAAATATGAATAATGAGGGTATGAATAACTCATGATGTTGAACATGAAAGGTATTGATTCTAGTGGCAATGTGAGACCCAAAGTACCGGCAAAGTGATGAAAGAGATAATTAGTTTTTTAGAAGTGGTCAATATGTGCTATCGTTCTCGGTATATTGTTTAAGACCGGTAGGAGGGTAAGCTAGCTCTAGGTGGTATTATTATTCAATTTTAAAACTTAAGGGTAGACACTAGAAGAAGATGTGACGAGACCTGGGTAAACGTAAGTGGGACGTGTCTATATAGTTTGACGGTGGATTCCTGGACTGTGGTTGCTTGCGGGGTGAGACAAGCCTCAATTAAATCCGGGACTACGCTTGATCTGACAGTGGATTCCAAGATCATGAATAGTTGGGCGGATGGGAGGCAGATCACCAATATATATGTATATACCGGGGATAGAGCCACACTTGCGGGATGTTTGCACGATGATGATTTATGTATAGTCTGACGGTGGATTCCAGGACAGGAGTACGTACTCGTGGAATGTCTAAACCTTTCTTTTGTTACCGTAGAAGAATTTTCATAACGAGGGATCGAACCCTATAATGTGGAGTACGTAAGGGCTTGCCCTTGGACCTATGTAGTATGGGATGCATAAAATTCGAACATTCGAACAGGTATGCATTAGTGTCATCGTGGTGTAAATATCTGTATTAGGCATTAAGTCATATCATACATTGACACTACTAGTGTAGCTCCCCATCTTTCCAATAAATAAAATTAGAAATACGTGCTACAATTTCCAAAATCAACTTCAATGTAATCATAAACATAGCAACCAAATACAGGAAAAATTAAAACATTTTATTGCATCAATTGTTTACAAAGCACAGCGAAAAATTAAACACCTTGAATTAAATTTTCTTTCTTTTACAACACATTCTTTTACAATTTACATAACTTTATCATTCTACCACATGCATCCAAATTCCAAGTTATAGGCACCTACCTGTAAAACATGAGCTAGAGATAACCCTAACCCCCAAAACTACAGGGGTCAGTCATAACGGTGTGAGTGACATCAAAAGAAATACAATATAAATAAAACATGAAGAATAAAGTTATAAACAACACATTCCAGCAGTAATAACAGATGGAAAATGAATTAACAGAACATAGAGCATGAAAACATCAAGTGAAACTAGACTAAGTGTCAAGTGTAGGAAAACAGATAACAAACATGCATAAAACCAAGTCAAGAAAACACAAATGCAATATGATGACTCTCTAATACATACTTGTCGGATTCTATGCATTCCATACTACATAGGTCCGGTGCAAGCTCTTATCGTTCTCCACTTTATAGGGTTAAATCCCTTGTTATGCAACTAATCGTAATACGGTGATGGAAACAAGATCCAGAATACTCCGCCAATCGGTATCACACAACCCTCAACGCGCAAACATCATGTAAGAATAGCTCAAAAAAATTAGAGAATCACCTCCTTTCCGTGTACCCCACTGCCGCCCCTCGACAGGCAAGTACACAGGCACATCTCGTGAATAGAACTGCCGGCCCTCGACATGCGAATGTATCTGTATGTTCCGTGAATAGGTATTGTAGACCTTCGACACGTGAACATACTAAAGAGTCCTCTCGAGACAGAACGCACAAGTCCTGGAACGCATCCGTTGGACTGGCCCCTAAAAGCATATTTTCACGTTTTCCAAGTCCCATCACATCTCCATTAGTGTCTGTCCTTAGGTTGATTATTATTTAAACACAAATTTTCCCTCTTTAGAGTTAGTGTATCTGCCGAACTTAATTCCACAACAACAATTCCAATGACCCCAACTGGTCAAAATTCACAAAATCTCATTTGCTGGTTCACAGGAATCCCATTCAACTCCTAGAGATTCACAAATCGAATATCAACACTAAAACTTTCAATACAACTCTTAGTCAAAAACGTTTATGTCAAGAAAACTTCTTTAATCAATAAAAACAAATTCATTTAATATACTCACAAATTTCCAGAACTGAAATAAAGCATAAAATCCATTAAATAACTGAGAATCATAAATTGAAGTCGTAGAAAACTACAAAACACCAATTTCTTCAAAAACCATATGTATTTCATTTAATAAGGTCATAGAAATTCAATTTAAATTCTATTATAATCAAAATATAACTCTCTGTAGAATACTGAAATCTGTAGCAAAAATATCATCTAAAACAGTAGATCAATAATCCATAAGTTCGAAGAAATAATCGTTCAAGGGAAACGAAGAAAACTCAACAAAATAGCCAACAAAACACTGGCGGTCGACCGTCAAAACCAGTACAAAAAGTGACGGTCGGCTGTGAAATGAAAAATCCAAAAAAACAAAGAATTGACAGTCGACTGTCAACTTCAGTGTATTTGTGAAGCGGTCAACTGTCATATACGAAATTTGACAGCTTTGAAACTCGTGCACATTTTTACTGATACTTCTATAACTCTTGTAGAATCATGAATTTACAAAATAAAATTTCCTGAGATGATCAAATACAACTTGTATAACATACAGGAGTTTATAAAATTAATCAAATCCACAAAAGAGTAAGTTTCCACAAAACCCTTCAAAAGAGAACTATATATATATAGGCTTCTTCGGTTGCAAACGGGTCTGTGTGCACAGACCCGTGCGAACTATAATCTGGACAGTTGGATCTTTGATACATCGGCCCATATTTTTTTTTAAAATTTTGCCTTAACCCGCCATTTCCAACGACGGGTTAAGGCAAAATTTTATAAACAAAAAAAATTGCCTTAACCCGTCGTTGTCAAGGACGGGTTAAGGAAAAGATATAATCTCATAACTGTATATAGTTTGTCTTCCTCGTCGACTTATCCCCAAGCTAAACTTTCGTTCTTGGATGAACCCAAACCCAATATCTCCGAAATCGTGATCTTCTCACTCCGGCAACTCGTCTCTCACTTCTCTCCTCTATCATTCAGGCGATTCTCTCTCTCTCTCTCTCTCTCTCTCTCTCTCTCTCTCTCTCTTCCGTCCGTTGCTCCCCAAGCCCTAGTTCTCCTCCTCCATTCGCACCTCCACCTCAGTCCGCTCCTCGTCCTCTTCGATTCCCATATAATCTCTCTCTCCCAATCTCTACTCCAAACTTCCAAACCCAACTCTCTCATCCCAAAACCGAAACCCAAGTTCGCAGCTTGACCTACATTGGCGAAATTCAGATTTATTTTGTAAGGTAATGATTAAATCTCTGACTTAGTAATTGTAATTGTGTTGATTTTTAAATTGTTTCTGTTGCTTTCCACTACTTTACCGTATATTAAAACTGCTTCAAAAATTTGTAGATATAGAAATTTGTAAGTAGTATTTTGATGAATTTATACGATGCAATAATTGTTGATCGGTCGATGATATTGTAGATTGAGTTGTATTTATAATCGTGCCAAACATATTAAATTACTTAGAACAATGTTAGTGCGGTTAGATCATAAAACCCTGGAAACGACATCCAAAAAGTATGAAACTTTGCGAGTAGGACGGTCTCACATAGCACAAGCAAACCGAACTTGTAGAAGTCAGTTTCGACTCACGGTTAGAGAGATACGGCTGTGTATCGCTTTTGGTTGGAAAAAAATCCAAATAAAGTGATACACGGCCGTATCTCTCGAACCGTTACTCGAAACTGACTTCTACAAGTTTGGGTGACTTGCGCTATGTGAATTCAAACAAGGTGCAAAGTTTTATAAATTTTGAATGCTATTTGTGCGGTTTTCTTCCGTTCCTCGAATTAGAAGTTAATGACTTAGAATTTTTTTAGTGCGGTTAGATTAGAAAACCCTGTAAACGACATCCAAAAAATAAGAAACTTTGCGAGCAGGATGGTCTTATGTAGCACAAGCAACCCGGACTTATAGAAGTTAGTTTTGACTCACAGTTGGAGAGATACGGCTGTGTATCGCTCTCGGTTGAAAAAAACCCAAATAAAGTGATACACGACCATATTTCTCGAACCGTTACTCGAAACTGACTTCTACAAGTTGGGGTAGCTTGCACTACGTGAATTCAAGCAAGGTGCAAAGTTTTATAAATTGTGAATGCCGTTTGTTCGGTTTTCTCCGGTTCCTCGCATTAGAAGTTAATGACTTAGAATTTTTTAATGCGGTTGATTAGAAAATTCTGCAAACGATATCCAAAAAATATGAAACTTTGTGAGTAGGATGGTCTCACATAGCACAAGCGACCCAAACTTGTAGAAGTCATTTTCGACTCACGGTTAGAGAGATACGGCTATGTATCGCTTTCGGTTGAAAAAACCCAAATAAAGTGATACACGGCCATATCTCTCGAACCGTTAATCAAAACTCACTTCTACAAGTTGGGGTGGCTTACGCTACGTGAATTCAAGCAAAGTGCAAAGTTTTATAAATTTTGGATGCCGTTTATGCGGTTTTCTCACGTTTCTCGCATTAGAAGTTAATGACTTAGAACACGTTTAGTGCGGTTATACTAGAAAATCCTTCAAACGACCTTCAAAAAATACGAAATTTTGCGACTAGGATGGTCTGACGTAGCTCAAGCAACCCCAACTTGTAGAAGTGAGTTTCAACTAACGATTCGAGAGATACGGCCGTGTATAGCTTTTGGTTATAAAAACACCAAATAAAGCGGTACACGGCCATATCTCGCAAACCGTTTGTCGAAAATCACTTCTGCAAGTTATAGTGTTTTGTGCTAAGTGAATTCAAGTAAATTGCAAAGTTTTATAATTTGTGGATGCCGTTTGTGCGGTTTTCTCACGTTTCTCTAATAATATGTAAATAAAGTTAGAAATTTTTCATCACATTCCATAACGGATTAGTAGCCCTAATTGTTCTCCTTTTCATTTTCTTAGGTATGGACAGTTGAAGGAAGTTCTGTTGCCGGAGAGAAATTTGTTCGTGCACAACAAATTGGCGAGTTTCTTCCTCATGTTGACGAGCACCTAAAACCCAAGATTGGTATGACATTTTCCACTCTAGAGGATGCGGAAAAATTTTATTCATCGTATTGTAAATGTGGGGGATTCTCTATGCGTAAGGGTGAAAATAAATACAAAGAAAACGATATAGTAGATAAATCATATGTATGTAATAAAGTCAGGGAGTCACCGAATAATCAGAATGAAGCTAGACTGGGAACAACTTCTAAAACGGGTTGCAAAGCCGTTGTTCGTGTCAAACTAAACCCACAAAGTAATTCGTGGATTATTTATTCATTTAATGAACCACACAATCACAAATTTACTTCACCCAGTAGACGTTACTTGTAACCTCGAAACCGTGAATTGACAAATACACATAAAAAAAGTAATTGGTCAACTTACTGAAGCTAACGTCCCTATATGCAAACAAATGCTATTCTTCGAAGGTACAAGTGGAGGTAATGAGAAAATTGGTTTCACTGAAACTGATGTCAGAAACCTCAGGAGAGACGAGATGGAAGGTTTAAAAGGACACGACGGGCAAATGCTACTTGAGTTCTTTGAATCCGAAAAGAAGACCGATCCTTTATTCTATTATGATTACCAATGTGATCCCGAAGGGCGATTGTCCCATTGTGTCTGGGAGGATGGTATCGCTAGAAAGAATTATGAAGTATTTGGGAATGTTGTTTGCTTTGATGCTACCTACAACACAAACCGATACGGGATGTTATTTGTACCATTTGTTGGATTCAACCATCATTAGCAATCAATATTCCTAGGTTGTGGGTTCATTCCAAATGAGAAGGCATCCTCATTTGAGTTATTCTTTGAAAATTGGTGAGGAGCAATGACTCACAATCCGATGAACATCGTGATAGATGAGGATCGTGGAATAAGTGCTGCAGTTAAGAAAGTTTTCTCAATCACTGATCATAGATATTGCATTTGGCATATTTTGGATAAGTTACCGCATGAAGTGCGTGTGCCGAATAACATTGACGAGTTTAGGGATGCTTTGAAGACTATCATCTATACGGCGGAATATAAAATTGTATTTGAGAAGTGAAAAAATTTGATTTCCCAGTACAAACTTGAGAATAACAAATGGTTGAACGATAAATTTGAGATTCGCGAGAAATGGGTTCCCGTGTACGCAAGAGACTCATTTTGGGGCAGCATGTTGAGTACCCAACGTAGTGAATCGCCACATTCATCCTTGAAGCAACATGCTCATAAGAAGTACTCATTACATAAATTTTCCGTCATATTTGACCGAGTCTTAGTAAAACAAAGAAACGATGAATTTAAAGAAACTCATCGTAATCGCGAGGAGAGGCCAAAATTGAAGACCGAATGGGTGTTGGAGTCACAAATGGCGGGAACATACACATTGAAGATTTTCTACAAATTCCAACAATAAGTCGTAAAAAGCTTATTACTTAATTTGAGTTTAATTGCGAGTATGGATACACCAGATAGTGCAGCTTTTTCTGTAACCGTTTGTAAAAATTCAGAACCGGGAAGGGTGATTTATTTTTGTAAAATCTGTGAAATGGCAAAATGCTCTTGTGCCATGTATGAGTTTGTAGGCATTCCATGCAAATATCTATTGGCAGTTATTCGGTTCACCGATCACACCGTACTACCCGAGCAATATATTTGTAGGCGATGGAACATAGGTCAACTGACAAGAAGCAGTACACCCGTTCCCAATAGTATGGACGACAATTTTGTCTCTCGTTATTGTGAACTGACTATGCACTCAAGACATTTGGTCGATCTTGGCTATTCTTCAGAGAGAGGGTACAAGTACATGCTCGACCATATGCTTAAGGGAATCGAAGACTTTTTTCACATTCAATCTGGAAATAGCACACCACACGAAGGTAGTGCACAACTGGAGAGTGGTGGACATGCACATGCACATGCATCAGTGGGGGACCCTGTACAATACACCACAAAGGGGAGGCCTAAAGGGAAGAGGTTGAAGTCTATCAGAGAATCCCAAAAAACAAAGAGAGCAAGACTTTGCATGACATGCCTTCGTGTCATATGTCACGATTCACGAAATTGCCCAAAAAATATGGCAAGGTAATATATCGAAGACTAAGTATTTGTTAATTTGACTCAATCAATCTCAACTAGTTGTTGTTGATACTAACCCATTCTTCTCCCTTATTCGGTATGGTATGAAGAAGCTCCAAACGCTGGAAAGAGTGATGATGATGAAGGTGAAGGTTTGTGCTAAGGGGTTTTTTGTGTTATGTATGTCATGTCAAACTTTCAAGATAATACCGAATAATTGCTTACTTTTGTCTTTCGCTGTGAAGAAAAATATTAATTTCGACTTTCTTATTAACCTTTTTTTTTTTGGTGTAGGTCCGGAATGAAACAAAATCGTGCCCATGGAAGGAATCAATAATTGAAAACTTCCATACTTTTGATTGTATATATGTGGTCAATTGAACATTTCTTTTTTGTACAATTAGATTACTGGTGTATTTAATCAGAGTGTAATTTGTGTATGTGTACATTTTGTGTATTTGTGAACTACATATGTTGTTGTGGGTGTTGATGTTGTAATTGGGGAGCGAATGTTTATTTTTGTTGAAATTTGTGAATTTTGAAGATGTGTACAATTTGGGCAACCCGAACTATTTGTGAATTTTTTCGTAATTGCTTTTTTTGTCTTCCGATGTGTACAGAATTATAATTTGTGTTCAAGGTTGTCAGTGAATTTTATGTATTTGTACAATATATCTATGCTGTTGGATTTTTTTAATTTCTGGAAATTTGTGAAAATTTATGGGAGCTTACATTTTGAAGATAAAATACTGCCAAAATCAGATAAACCTAGCTCGTTATTAAGGATAACGGGTTAAATTAACTTAACCCATTATTAAGGAGAACGGTTGAAGTAGATTAATATTGGCAGGATTTCATCCCCTACATACCAAGTATTGATAAAGTACTGCCAATTTCTCTCTACTTAACCTATTATTGGGGATAACGGGTCAAGATCACTTAATCCGTTATTCTCAACAACGGGTTAAGTAGAGTGATATTGGCATTACTTTATGAAAACTTGGTCTGTAGGGGATGAAGTCCTGCCAATATCTCCTTACTTAACCCGTTGTTGAGGATAACGGGTTAAGTGATCTTAACCCGTCATCACCAATAATGGGTTAAGTAGAGATAAATTGACAGTACTTTATCAATACTTGGTCTGTAGGGAATGAAGTCCTACCAATATCAATCTACTTAACCCGTTATTGGTAATGATGGGTTAAGATCACCTAACCCGTCATCGTCAATAACGGGTTAAGTAAAGAGATTTTTACATATTTTCGTCTGTGTAGGCTCTATGTGCTTTTGTTGATACATATACAACTTCACAAAATTTGTTCATTGACAACAACTTCTACAGATGATAATTTGTTCATTCAGCAATTCACATCAATCTTGGGATACTTAACCCGTTAGGTTGATTGATATTTGCAGTGTCTTCGCCTTTGTGCTACAACTCTTCAAATTTTCAAGATAAGGTTCAGGGAATATTGGGATACGGGTTATATATTATAACAGCTTTGAACATCATACATTACAAACTAGCAAATACATGTAAATTGAACATACATAGAATGCATACATAACTAAAGCCAATTGCTATTACAAACTCATTCTTTGACACTTTCACCATAATTTACAATTAATTTAGTATACAAGTATATGCAGGGTTTCTTCTCAACGGGTAGGAAGGACTGCTGACACAGCCTTTTTTTTAAATGCATAAGTAGCAGTTTTTCCCGCTGCATACACTTTTGTTCACTACTATTACACAAAGGCAACAATTCTCCGGTTCGTGAGATGGAGTAGTAGTGGGTGTAACCGTATATTCAAAATACTTAACAACTTCTTGACACGCACTCCTCATATTCATACTATTTGTTGCATGATTGTGGGGTATGCATGTCAAAAAGTTGAAAAGTACCATGAATACATTGTGACACCCACCACTACTTCGTCCTACGAAACCATAGAATTGTTGCACTCTGTGTAATAATGGGGAACGAATGTGTATGAAGGGAGGAGAATTGCTACTTCTGCATTCATTAAAAAAGCCCCAAAAGAAGAGCTAGTGGAAAGAAGAAAAAAAAAGGCAGAGTCAGCAGTCCTCCCTACCCATTTAGGGAAACCCAGCATGCACTTGTACGCTAACGTAGACATTCATCTGTCTCTCTACTTCTGCATCTTCCGCTTCTTTCTGAAACTTTTCCCCCTTCATATTCTACAAACATTTTTATGAATAATGATGAAGGAGAGTCTCCTTGAATGCAAGCTACTTTTTTTCTCAAACTTCTCCGCCCTTCATTCTGAAACTTCTACAGCAGCCTCCTCCCTCTTTTTTTTCCTTTCTTTTCTTCATTTGATGTATTTTCTTCATTGAACAAGAAGGCATTGATTCAAAGTTATATGTAAGTGAAGAAGGCAAACAAACAAGGGCAAGAAAACAACAAGGCATTGATTCAATTTTGAAAATGTTAAATGAAGAAGGGAAGAAAACAAGAGGGAAATGAAGAAGGCAAGAAAAGATGCAACAAGAAAACAAGAGTGCATTATTCCCCATTTCTGAAAATGTTGAATGAAAAAGGGAAGAAAACAATAAGCAAATGATACACTTCTCAAAAACAGCCACAGACTGTTTAAGTGGTTCGTGGCTCTGTACTTGATGTCTACCAATAAATCTCTACCTAACCCATCATTGGTGATGACGGGTTAAGTACACTTAACTCGTCATCACTAATAACACTTAACCCGTCATCACTAATAACGGGTTAAGTAGAGATGAAATTCTGCCAAAATATCTCTACGTAACCCGTTATTGGTGATGACGGGTTAAGTGTGCTTAACCCGTCATCACCAATAATGGGTTAAGTAGAGATATTTTGGCTGAACATTATGAAATACTTCGTCTGTGGACATCGAAGCACTTCTGTACATTCCTTTATTGTTGTTTCTTTGTTTTGTTGCTTCTATGTTTTGTTCCACTTGTTGTTATTAGATTTTGAGAAGTGTATCAATGCCTTCTTGTTTTTAGAGAAGGTCAGAGATAAGGTTAGAGTAGGTTTAGAGATAAGGTTAGAGTAGGGTTAGGACAAGTTTGAATAAACTTTATCCAATTTTGAATTGTATTAATTATTTTGATATTGTTTAAAATTACTTTAACAATTTTGATATTATTTATTAGAATTACAAACATATTTTTTAGGGTTAGAGTAGTTGTTAGGGTTACAGTAGGGTTGGAGAGTTAAAGTAGGGTTACAGTAGGGTTAGAGGAATTTTAAACATTATTAAAATAAATAATATAGTTGAATATTTGAAAAGTTAATTAAAAATGACTCTAACCCTACGAACTACTCTAACCCTAACGTAACCCAACTATTCTAACCCTAGCCGTAACCCTACTGTAATGTATTTTTATAAGATTTACAAACATTTTCCTTTTTTTTTAAATTTTTTTACACAAAAAATGTTAAAATTATAGATGATGACGTTCTGCCAATATATCTCTACTTAACCCGTCATCGTCATCGACATAAAACAAATAATAATATACAATACAAACAAATTGTGTTAGGGAATGGGTTAATACTCTTTCTTCCACTTCCTCTCATCCCATAACTTGCCTTGCCACTCTGTTCTTCGATTGTAAAAGCAAGTTATGGACTTGTTCTACATGTACATGTGGTACCTATGTTGTACAGTGAAATGTAATAATAGGCAAGTTATGGACTTGTTCTACATGTGGGGATCTACATGTGGTGCCCACTTTGTCAAGTCTCCAATAATAGTAGGCAAAGTTATCTTAAACAAAATGAATACTCCATTCCTCGACATAGACGTAGCAAAATCTATCTGAGCGAAGGGGAAACTATGAAGAGAAAAAGAGCAAGGACCGAGGATGCTAAATTGGATTGTACTTGTGGGGATCTACATGTGCTGCCCACACAGCCACAGTGATATGTAAAAGTATGCAAGTTAATAATGCTCCAATCCAATCTCATTCACATGATCATTGTAATAATGCTCTTTCATAACTTGCACCACATGTATATCTCCACATGTAGATTCAATATGGGAACAACCTAAAATACATAACTTGTCTACTATTACATTTCACTCTGCAAAGTGGGCACAACATGTAGAATTCTACATAATAATGGATAAGATTCAGTGCGCTTTAGATCGGAGAGTCATCGGATCCAATTGTGGGTACAAAAAAAAAGTACATAACTTGCCTACTAGTACATTTCACTCTATAAAGTGGGCACCACATGTAGAACCCCACATGTAGAACCCAATAATGGAAAAGATTCAGTGCGTTTTAGATCGGAGAGTCATCAGATCCAATTGTGGGGAAAAAAATATGTCCATAACTTGCCTACTATTACATTTCACTCTACAAAGTGGGCACCACATGTAGAACGCCATATGTACTACCCAATAATGGAAAAGATTCAGTACGCTTTAGATTGCAGATATATTAAACGAACACTGAAGATTTTTTTTCGAATTTTCTGACCTCGCATTGCCGAATCGGCAGAGGAGACAAAGAAATCTTTGGAAGAATACAAAGACTGCGGCGGCGGAAGCAGCAGTGCCGAAGGCACAGGCAGCGTTGGCGCAGGTCTCTCTTCGCTGGAGCGGTAACGAAACTCCATTGACGATTGAAGAGAGATTCTAGAATTTTGGATGATTTTGTTCAAAACTGCGAGATTTGAGGGATTTGAACGAAATTGTGAAAATCACATCAGATTATACTCCCCACATGTGGAACCCAATAATGGAAAAGATTCAGTGCATTTTAGATCGGAGAGCTACAAATATTAACCTAATTAATTAAAACCAAAAACAGCCACTTACTAAAAATATTAACCCTTACCCTAACCCTAACAGATAACCCTACACTAACCCTTAACCCTAGCTTACCCTAACCCTAACCATAGCTTATCATATTTTATTTTTTGAATTTTTTTACCACATTTCATCCGAACGATTTTATATTGGTTAGTTACGTGGCAATAAATGGAAATTAATAAAAAATATAAACGATTTATAAGCATATGAATGTCACTTTGCAGAGTTCAGGAGACAATATTTGCAAAGAGTGAAGAGAAAGTTGTACAAAGCATAAAAATATCTTTCTACTTAACCCGTTATTATGGATAACGGGTTAAGATCACTTAACCCGTCATCACCAATAACAGGTTAAGTAGATAGATATTAGCAGTACATTTTGAAAATGTGGTATGTAGGGGATAAAGTACTGCCAATATCTCTCTACTTAACCCGTTGTTAAGGATAACGGGTTAAGTGATCTTAACCCGTTATCCCTAATAACGGGTTAAGTGGAGAGATATTGGCAGCACATTATGATAACTTGGTATGAAGTTCATAAAGTACTGCCAATATCTCCTTAATTAACCCGTTGTTGAGGATAACGGGTTAAGTGATCTTAACCCGTCATCACCAATAACGGGTTAAGTAGAGAGAAATTTGCGGAACTTTATTAAGACTTGGTTTGTAGGGGATAATGGACTGCCAATATCTCTCTACTTAACCCGTTATTGGTGATGACGGGTTAAACTCATTTAACCCGTCATCGCCAATAACGGGTTAAGTAGAGCGATTTGTACAGAACTTTCGTCTGTGTGGATTCTATGTGCTTTGGTTGATACAAATACAACTTCACCAAATTTGTTCACAAATTCACATCACATCAATGTATATAATACAACAGATAACTTCACAACAATTTTAAAGCATACAAATTGACAATGTCAACCAATATACACAACTAATTCAAATCAATACAGTTCTATAAAATTTTTACAATAATTATACAACCCGAAAGATGTCCAAATTATTTTAAAAAATATCAAGACGTTTTTCAGGTTGGCTTCCAGGCATGCCCGGTATTTACCTATAACAATTTATCAACATAGGAAGTAACTATGCATTAGTTATTGGATTAACAAAATCATCAACCAAATACTAAACTACTAATAACGAACCGACTATTACATACTACCTTTTACAGCCACGCGGCTTGTGACCGCTTGGTATGAATTGCTCGGGCGGGTTCCGCTTACTTTGAGGATTTCGCCGTCTTCCTTGTGCCCCTGGGGATTCAGGGTCATCCGACCACTGCTCCATTTCAACTTCTTCAGGATTTTGCTGTTGTTGCACTTGTTGTGGCTTAGCGATGTGAATTCTCTACCTTGTCATGCTCTTTCGCCTAGAACCCGTTGCTGGCTTGTTAGCTTTCAAATACGCCTCAAGTTGTGGACCTTCACCCACGTCCTCAAGAGTATGGCGGCACGGCTTTAGCATCTCCCGCATTATCTCTTTAAAGCTCTCGGGTACCTTACTCTTCAAGACGCAAGTAGCTGTCCGAATGTTTTCCCATGTGTTTTCAATCTACATTAGGTTGAAAATTTCGATTTAAACAACATGCATACTAAACATATCACCCACTTCAAATAACAATACATGCATACTAAGTATATGAAATTGGGTGAAATTTGACTAACCATGTTTCGATATGTCTTAGCCTTTGGTTGGTACATCGGCTGGGAGAAGGAATATGCCGGAGGTGGTTCTGCCTGGGTTGGGGGAATCGGAATCTGCACACCGACTGGTATAGTGGCTTTTGGAGAAACATACAACCATGTAACCCGCTTGTACCACATCATGTATGCCTGTTGGAGGAAGCCATCATACGGTTTCGTGAAGAACATTATATTCGGTGTCATTTGATGTCGCATAGTGTTCCAGTTGGCCACATGGTAACGATGAAAATCAGCCCGATCGAAGTTGGGCACTTGTCCCGTTCCCCTCACCTCGTGCAACTTTTTATCATAGCACCAGACATCGGGAATCTTTTGTTAATATTCGAATTGCCGCATCACTCTATCCGAATACTAAAACTCGACAGCACCGAAATTCACAAGTGGTGCAGCCGTCAACCAAAGCACACTGTCTAAATAGACCGGTGGAACCCTTTGCAACCTGGCGGTCGAGTACGGTTCCCAATTGACGAAGTCGTCCTGCAGGTTATCAAACTCATCTCTGTAGTAGGTTAAAGATTGGCGTAGGTTATCGACCTACATGTGCCGCCCCGTCCAATATACTCCTAGAGGAGGTAACAACTCTGGCACCCCCGGGTCAGCCAACACATCTGGTGTTGGTTCAATAATACGGGAATGTCCGACGTGGATGCATTCCCAACTCCAGATTTGCAGTAGTACCATCGGGCCACCCATTTGTATGGCACCTAACGAACATGCACACAAATTTATATACAGTAGCGCCAATGCCGCACTCCCCCAACTGAAACGGCCCGCATAACGGAAATTTTCCAACAACCGTAGGTACATTAGCGGCACAGTCGATCCGGATGAGTTCGGGAAAATCACTCCCCTAATCATACTAAAAATGTATGCACGAGCATAGTAGGTGAGGGTTTTCTCGGCCGAATCGGGGGTCAAATAATCCTCCTCAAACTGAAATTTCAACCAACTAATATAGAATGATTTACCCTCGAAAGTTTCTTCCCAAACTTCAGCTTCCACTTTATCTTTCGAAGCTTCTATTTGTTCATACAATAAATCTTCATCATAATCTGCGGGAACATTTGCGAGGATTTCTTTTTCAGCGTCTTCTTTGGGCAACTATCAACTGGAGGTCGATACTGAGCAAATCACAAACAACTTCAACTCGATCGAAGTCCATGTTTCCCGTCACGGCGACCCCATCTATTGGTAGCCCAGTTATCATTGCTACATCTTAGAGGGTCACAATCATCTCACCCACTGGTAGGTGGAATGTGTGGGTCTTCGGCCTCCATCGCTCGACAAGAGTTGTAAGTAGCAGCCGATCCAGCTTCACACCCCCCATGAATCTAGCTTCGTAGAAACCGGCCTCAACTAAGTACGGCATGATACGGGTGTCAAAAGGAAGAACCACGTACTTTCGGAAGTTACATTTCTTTTCGGACCCATTTCACACGGCTTCGGATCGGTGTTTGGGTTGCAACGTGAGTAAGTTTGTCTCCACGGGTCCAGGAGGTGTAACGGGAACCGAGGACGATGGGCCTACCTCAGCAGATGTAGATTTATGGCCACCAACCTACACGAACAAAGATAACAAATGTTATTGTTAAGATAATGTTATATATTTGTATTTAAAACTAATAATAATAACCAATCTTACTTCTGCAGTTGGTGGGCCACTAGTGGTACCGGAGGGGCTTCTCGGTTGCCTTACTCTAGCCATTTATCTATGTACAAAAAAATTTAAATTTAGTTGATACGCGTTATATCCATTTATTTATCATCAATAAACATACCGAAATTGTGGTAAAAAATGCACAAATGACAACAAAAAAAGCAGTACAAGGCAACTTGGTCAGATTCACATAGCACAAGTCACCCCAACTTGTGGAAGTGAGTTTCAACTCTTGATTGGAGAGATACGTGTACCACTTTTGGTTGTAAAAAAACCCAAATAAACCGATACACGGCCGTATCACTTGAACCGTGAATGAAAACTCACTTCTACAAGTTGGGGTTGCTTCTGCTACGTGAGACCATCCTATTCGCAAAGTTTCGTATTTATTGGAGGTGGTTTGAAGGGTTTTCTAGTCTAACTGCACTAAATACTTTATAAGTCATTAACTTGTTATGCGAGGAACGTGGGAAAACTGCACAAACGGCATCCAAAATTTATAAAACTTTGCTACTTGGTCGAATTCACATAGCACAAGCAAACCAAACTTGTAGAAGTATATTCCGACTGACGGTTTGCGAGATACGGCCGTATACTGCTTTATTAGGTTTTTTTAAAACCAAAAGCGATACACGGCCGTATATCTCGAACCGTGAATCGAAACCTACTTCTACAGGTTGGGATGGCTTGTGCTGCGTGAGATCAACCTACTCGCAAAGTTTTATATTTTTTGGAGGCCGTTTGCAAGGTTTTCTACTCTAACCGCACTCAAAAAATTCTAAGTCAATAACTTCTAATGCGAGGAACATCAGAAAATCGCACAAACGGCATCCAAAATTTCTAAAACATTGAAACTTGGTCGAATTCACATAGCGCAAGACACCGAAATATGTAGAAGTGGGTTTCGACTTACGGTTTGCGAGATACGTCCGTATACTGCTTTATTATGTTTTTTTTAACCAAAAACAATACACGGCCGTATATCTCGAACCGTGAATCGAAACCCACTTCTACAAGTTGGGGCAGCTTGTGCTGCATAAGATCAACCTACTCGCAAAGTTTCGTATTTTTTGGAGGCCGTTTCCAAGGTTTTCTACTCTAACCGCACTAAAAAAATTCTAACTCATTAACTTCTAATGCGAGGAACGTGAGAAAAGCACACAAACGGCATCCAAAATTTATAAAACTTTCTAACTTGATCGAATTCACGTAGCACAAGCCACCCAAATATGTAGAAGTGAGTTTCGACTCACGGTTTGTGAGATACATCCGTATACCGCTTTATTAGGTTTTTTTTAACCAAAAGCAATACACAGCCGTATATCTCGAACCATAAATCGAATCCCACTTCTACAAGTTGGGGTGGCTTGTGCTGCATGAGATCACCTTAACCACAAAGTTTCGTATATTTTGGAGGCCGTTTGCATAGTTTTCTACTCTAACCGCACTAAAAAAATTCTAACTCATTAACTTCTAAAGCGAGGAACGTGAGAAAATCGCACAAACGGCATCCAAAATTTATAAAACTTTCCATTTCCAACTTGATCGAATTCACGTAGCGCAAGCCACCCAAACTTGTAGAAGTGAGTTTCGACTCACGGTTTGCAAGATACGTTCGTATACCGCTTTATTAGGTTTTTTTAACCAAAAGCGATACACGGCCGTATATATCGAACCGTGAATCGAAACCCACTTCTACAAATTGGGGTGGCTTGTGATGCATGAAATCAACCTACTCGCAAAGTTTCGTATTTTTTGGAGGCCGTTTACAAGGTTTTCTACTCTAACCGCACTAAAAAATTCTAAGTCATTATTTCCGTATAAATTGAACGTGAAAAATCAACTCAAATAAAACTAAATTAGTAAGCCAAACATTACTACATTTCTAAATAATTTTGGGCAAAGCATTTTTTTTGGACTTTCTAAATAATTTACTATGTAAAATTTTAGAAATCAACATAATTAACTCTAATAAGGCAAAGAATTTGTCAATACCTTACAAAATAACTTCAAATTTTTCCAATAGATCGATTTGTGGCCGAACTAGGGATTTGATTTGCTTTTGATGTAGAAATTTGGAGAGAGAGATTGTATGAGAGAGGAAGAGGAGAAGGAGGAGCAAACGGAGGAGTGGGAGCAAACGGAGGAGTTTGGAATTTTTTTAGGGTTCTTGGATTTGGTTTCGCCCAAAAAAAGACTGACTATGGGGAGGGGTCGACGAGGAAGACGAAAGACTGTATACAGATCTGAGATTATATCTTTGCCTTAACCCGCCCTTTCCAACGACGGGTTAAGGCAATTTTTTTTAATAAAATTTTGCCTTAACCCGTCGTTGGAAACGGCGGGTTAAGGCAAAATTTTATTAAAAATGTATGGGCTGCTGGATCAAAGATTCTGCCTTAACCCGTCGTTGGAAACGGCGGGTTAAGGCAAAATTTTATTAAAAATGTATGGGCTGCTGGATCAAAGATTCAACGGCCCAGATTAAAGTTTGCACGGGTCTGTGCACACAGACCCGTTTGCAACCGAAGAAGCCTTATATATATATATATATATATATATATATATATATATATATATATATATAGGGAAAGCTTCGGTTGAGCACTACTCTAGTGCTCACCACGTGAACACTAGGCCTTCGGACGTTCATATCGAAAATCTGAACCGTTCACATTGATCTACACATCTAAATTAGTCTAAATATGTAAAATCAAATCATTTGAAATTCATTTGCCCATTCATTGAAGTGTTACAAAATTTAGATTAATGAATTTCAAATGATTTGATTTTACATATTTAGACTAATTTAGTTGTGTAGATCAATGTGAATGGTTCGGATTTTCGATATGAACGCCCGAAGGCCTAGTGTTCACGCGGTGAGCACTAGAGTAGTGCTCAACCGAAGCTTTCCCTATATATATATACTAGATTTGCCTGTGGGCATGTGCCTACGGCACGTCTTCGGAACGATACAACACACAAAAAGCCCTGTAAACAGTAAAACAACAATTATGTAGTTCAAGTTTGAATAGTATGACAATAATTAGTTGTAAATAAAAGTCCATGTTTCTATTAGTATATGTTGAAAAATAATTATAAATGAGAGTGTAAAATCCAATTTCTTAGAACTTTAAAGGTGAAAAATGATGAAATTTAACTGTTAAAGAGATATTTGATATTTTCAATATAACATGTGCAATAAAAAAACATAAAAATTCTAAAAATTTTACAAACCTGAAATCTTAAAATCTAAATTTCTAAGTAAGTTAGGAAAGATTGGGAGAGATAGAGAGGGAGAGAAAGAGAGAAATATGAAAAAGTGAAGAGATAGTAATAGAGTAATGAGTTTTTTAGTTTTTAGGTGAAAATTTTAATTTTGGGATTTAAAATTTTGGGCGGAAAAATATGTTTTGTGGGAATCAATTTAGGCCATTGGTTTCAGGTGAGATTGAATGAGAGCCACTTGATAGCTTTCTTTGTAATTTATTATATATATATATATATATATATATATATATATATATATATATATATATATATATATATATATATATATATATATAGAAGTATTCGAGTATCAGTTATTGCATCAAAAATTCATCAAATAGGAGTATTATAATGTTCAAATCAAACTCAGTATCAAAACAATCAAGATCCAATTGAAAACTTCACAAAAATCACAAAATTCACTTTCAGCCATATACCATCTGACCCGAAAGTCAAAAACCCCACCTTCACTTCAAAACTTGATCTTTTGATCTAATAACTTTTTCTATAATTTGTTGCATATATACCCCACTAATACAATAGTTTACTCATAAATATATGCAACTACAATAAGTATTAATCAAGTTTTATCCATTAAAACATCAAGAACATAGTATATACATTCACACATAGCAAGAACCCTACTTTACTCACTTTCATGCAATAAACATCATACAATCTCATAGTGTATGTTCAAATCAGCAATAATATGAAGGAAAGCAACCTACCCATGATTTCTATTAAGTTCGTTCACAATCTCAAGTCATCTATATAAAATTTTAATCAACAATAGCATAGTTTTTATGAAAATATTCAATTTTTGTTCATCCATCCATCAATAATTTATTATACCATCATACAATCCTCTAACATATTTTCTAATAGACAAATCATCACACATAACATGCATAGAACAGCAAGAAATCAAACATATGTCACTCACCTCATTGAAGAAATTAACCGAATTAATAAAGAATAAGAAAAATGACTTCTTTTGCAAAAAATCCAAGATCATCGCTTCGAAACTGCAAGAAATTAATAGTAAAATTATATTTAACTTTTGCAAAGGAGGGGATGGCTGTAGTTGCTATTTTATAGGCCGAAATCTGGAGTTTTTAGGGTTTTACAAGTTATATGGAAACATCCCTTCATAAATTATTATTTTACATATATAAACCTTTCTTTAATAAAGTAGTTAAATAAATTAAAATAAAATCAAACCCCTTTACTACTGAGTTATCCAGCCATCAAGTATAGCCCAGAAATTTTTTTAAAAATCGGATTTGTACTCTAAGTGGTAATTTTTCACAAAAGTCCCTCTATTTGTAATATTTGCAAATATGCCAAATAAATATCAGAAAAATCCAGAAAATTCATAAATAATACATACTAATAAATATTAGATTTTCCGAACAAAATTTCTAAATTTTAGTTTCCAAGAAAAATATTTGCACAAGGTTCAACTTAAATTCTATATTTGCAAAAATACCATATTTGTTTAAATCTTTACCAAATCAACTCTAAATAAACTTTAAATAAATTTTATCTTTAATAATGACTATGGACAGCCCAAAAAGTAGCAAAAACAGATTTTCATTATTTATTTGAGATCCAATCGGCTTTTTACATAAAAGCCACTCTCTATCGAAGTATTTATAAAATAGTTTCTTTATTTACAAAAATCACAAAATTTAGGATATAATTAATTATAAATATTTTAATTTATTCAGAAATTCAAAAGTGGAGGTTTGCACCAAAAAACATTTGTACGTGTTTTGCACGTGTAAATTTGACAAATTCTTAAGATAGTCAAATTAATTTAAATAAATCTGAAAATTAAAATATCAGAAATAAATAAGGAAAATCAATCATTAACCATAAAATTTTAAGAATTCAAAATTTTCTAACTTTGCACGTGTGTTTCACGTGCAAAATTGCAATTTCAAGAAAATAGTCAAAATAGTTAACTTTACCAATTTAATATTATTTAATAATGCAAAATAAATCATTTTATTTTACAGGGTGTTACAACTAGGGTAGTCACTTTTCCTGTTTGCATTCAAATTTGTGTTACTAAAGTAGAAGAATCGCTGTATTATAGCATTGCGTCAATTTTATGCAACTAACGTGCCCACAGTTTTCCAGATGCAGGATTGGACTTGACAGGTGCTTGAAGTCACTATGATGAGTTGTTATAAGATTGAAGAATTTTCGTTGTTGTAGATTGTATTGTATTCATTTATTTCCGTTGTGCTGTTGCAAAGAACGTGTTGTAAATAAAAAGTTTTAATTTCCTTGTAAATTTGTACGAAGTTGAAGTAAAGGATTCTGTATTTGCTACGAATTATCTGTGTTTGGAAATTGGGGCGTTACAAAAGAGGGCAGACGACTGCATTAGGCTGCTGGTCAAAAACTGGTCACGGGTTTTTGGATCTGTTTTGGGCTGAATTGCATTTATCTTTAGGATTTACTTGGGGGCTATAAATATAGATATAAATTTACAGACTTCCAGACAGTTCTTGTGTCGAGTTGTCAAAGGTGAGAAAGAGGGAGAGATTAGAGGGATATCTCTTTTATATCTGTGTATTTCTTGAGTAAAAAGTATTTGTTACCTTTGCATTTTAAATTTTTTTTGTGTTTGTGGGATCTCGCATTTTTAGAATTTTGTTATTGGTGCATCTAGTCTTTGAGGATGTTGTTGGGCACTATAAGTTCAAGAACCAATTTCGTAGACAGGTGCTCCACCCACGCCACCTCCGCCT
Organism: Hemerocallis citrina; assembly: GCA_017893485.1. Lineage (NCBI taxonomy): Eukaryota > Viridiplantae > Streptophyta > Magnoliopsida > Asparagales > Asphodelaceae > Hemerocallis > Hemerocallis citrina. Next base: position 158,092,476 of record CM030359.1, read on the forward strand.
AAGCGGCTGCCAAAAAAAAAACACTGTTGTGGGCAAGAACCAACTATAAACCTCAAGCACTTATTTTAAAATTATAACCTATATCAGTCCATCTCAAAGTCGATAATCCCTTAAATCAATCACGTATTAGTTAACTCTTGTATCTACATCTATTATCCACTTTTTTTTTGATGAATCGGATAGAGCCAAAAGGCTCCAGCCATCAAAAAATATATTAATCAATAAAGCAGTAATAATACAAACAAGCGTCACTGGTTTTACAAGGGGTAAAACAGACAAAAAGCGAACAACAAAAGAAATACAATAAACAGCAGCAAACACAAAGGGTAAATACACGGAATGGCGCACCACAACAAAAAACAGAGAGCGGAGCAGAAGGCCCGGCGCCGCTAAGCGAAAAGAAGACCAACATCGATAATCCGACCCCTAAATAGGATCAGGAGAATAAAAACTCCCCCCATGAAGGAAAACCAACTCCACTAGCCGTCTTGAGAGACTCTAGTGGCTCGAAGGCGGAAAAGCACTGCAGACACCAGTAAAGACCACAAGAGGGTGTAGCTCAACTGTGGCCCTGTTGAAAAGCGGACGCCGAAACTGATTTTCCTCGCAAGAAGGCGAGCGCTCACGCGAATCATCGAGAGATCGAAAACTTTCTTCTTGTAAACTCGCTTGACGGGAGGATGGGCCGCCCTCGCAGTAGGATGCGAGAACACCACAGGGTCAGGTGAAGAGACGCTCTTAATGAAGGGCCATGGAGGGGAACACTGACTGATGGAAGCATCCGATGAGTCAGAAGGGGTGATCTCGGTTGTGCCGTCCCAACGGGGAGATGAAGGGGCATCCAAACTCATAGAATACTTGAGGGGAAGGGAGAGCAAAAAAAGTTTGAGAGTCCTCAGGACTTGATGGAGCCACGACTGCGCCCCTAAAAGTTGATACCAAGAGAAAAGGCAGCCAGGATGATGAAATGATAATGCAAAACATAGGGGATCAGTAATCTTCAGAACACAAGGATAGCTATAGCATAAAGAATGGGCCTTAAAAGTATTTATAGGACTGACAGTTCGCATAATGGGCTCTGAAAAGCGGGAGAGCTGAACAGTCTCCCTCGCACAACGAGACCACGAAAAATACGAAAGGTGGTGGTTAAAACAGCCAGAATATTTACCCAATAAGCCGAACAATGACGGAGCCGCAGAGAAAGGGCGGAGGCGAGCCTTGAAAGAGAATCGGCAATGGTAGGAAATAAGGTTCGTGATAACTTTACGATCCTTAAAAGAAAAAGCAATATTAGACCGATGTAAGGGGACAAGAGAAGCGCGAGGAGAAGAAATAGGTGTGGAGGAATTCGACTCAGAACGAATATCAAAGACAGAGGAGTCGATGTCCTTGCTCTTAACCTTACAGTGCTTATTAACCAAGCTTTTCTGAAGCTTGCGCTTTAAGAGAGGGTAATTAAGAAAAGAGAGGAGTTTGGCCGGAAGGGGATGACCCCTGGGCTAGCCCAGAAGTTTTTGAAGGGAAAAGCATCGATAACGAGAGTGACCGAGCTTATCACAGAATAAGCACTTTATTGTGTTCAAACAATCGCGCTTAAGGTGCCCAGAGCGGAGACACCTGAAGCAGACCCGATGAAGATCGGGTCTACAAGGCGAGGGGGAGTTAGAAAACATGGAAGATCCCTGAGAGGGAGAGCTGAAATCCCAGGGAGGAGAAAATAAAACCTTTTTCGGGTCCTGATCCAAAGCTGAGCCAACAGAGCTCTCTACAGCCATGAAAAAGTGCACAAAATAAGCCTTGCTAAGAATGGAGCAAGACAAAATGCAATAGAGGAAAGGTAGAGAATAAACAGAACACTAACTGAAAGGGAACACTCCCACAAGACTAAACAAAACAGTGTTATAACAAACCAGCGCTACTCAAAGAGGAAATGCCGCACTCTGCAAACAGGAGAGAAAGAGTGAAGAAAATAGAGAGAAAGAGAGATAGAGAGAGAGGATCGATAGCACGGTCGATCAGTAAGAACTACAGTCAGCACACTGACTTAAAAGAGTAGAACGGTAGAATAAAGATCTCCAGGGATAGGGGAGAACAAAATCAGAACAATCACACAGACAATCCGACCGACAACACGGCTAACGGGATACAACACAGCGCACTGAGGAAGCCGCACAGCACTAGACTAGCCTCAGGGAACCACCCAAACAAACCAAACAGCCGAAACAATCACTAAAGGAGAGAAAAGGAAACTCACAGTGAGTGGATTAAGTTGGCGACCGGATCACCGCTGGGGAGGACGCTAAAGTCCGGACACCTCAAACTTAGAGGGTGCACTGGCGGGCGGACGGAGGCGCGACACCTGGAGGGAAGCTCCAGAGAAGGCACTGCCAATGGGAAAAGAACCTCGAAACTCTGGATGAGAGAGCTGTCGTACTCGGGACAGGCAGCCAAAGCTAAGGTCGAGGGAAAGCGCGAGTGGAGAAACGCTCCGCAACGCGAAGAGGGCCCAGAGATTGCAGCCAGGCGGGAGGGAGAACGCTGGAGCCGAGGAGTCCAGCGGAGAGAGAGGAAAAGGGCTTCGCAACAATCTCGAAAAAAACTGAGATGGGTCGGTAGAGATAAGGGAGCACAACAATTTTGATTGAAGGGAGAAGACGAGAAAGAAAGGGGATCGACGGGATCTGGGGAGGAAAATCACCGGAGAAGAGGGGAATTTTTGAAATTTGAATCGCCTAAAAAATCTCCAGAGGTTTGCTAAAAAATCTCCAGGGTACTGAATACTAATCACATGCTTGCTTGAGTTGGCTTTAAGATACGTACGTCCCAAATTCCAACGCTACCCTTGAGCTCACTGGCTGGCTTGTCCCACATCTATTATCCACTTTAATTGGATGTTCTAAATAATGTCTTAGAAGTTTGAATTATTTCCACTACCACATATTGCTGAATATAATACCATCAATAAATACTGCATAGAACGTTTATGCAAAAAAAAATGGCAAAAACGAAAGTGCCCCCAACATTTGGCCTGAATACAAAATGTTCATACAACGTTTGAAAAAATACATTATACACATTCATCTATTAACTTAACCTATTTCGTTAACTTTAAATTATTAAATTACTTTTGTACCTTTACTCTTTTATATCTCAATCTTAAGGTTGTCCATTTCACGAACCCTGGAACTGAGTTTATATTAGAGACAAGTGTGAGGCAATTTCATTCGACCATAAAGCAAACGAATTTACAGATAGTATTATAGCCTTTGATACAGTTGATTTGATTCTAAATTTGGGACGGAAACAAAGTTGAACATTGTTTCATTTTCTTTCATGTTTAACATAAATAAATCCTTAATCTGAGTCTAATTAACCCATATCATTACTTAGTTATCTTTCTATTTTTCTCTTTTGTTTGAAAACAGCTAATTATCATAATGTGTAGTATATAGTTTAAAGATAAATTAGATAATAGTAATATTGTAACTATCGTGTGTGTGTGCTGCATCATTTTCCTGTTCACTGAGCTAAATTTTTATGTTCATATACTACATATATATTTGTTTCCCTTGGCATGCACAAGAAAACATCATAAATGAATCGTAAACGTGAAACAAATGTATATATTGAACTTACAGCGGAAAAGCTTCCCCTCAACTACAGAGCTGAAGCTAAGGAGCCTGAAAGAGAGAATGAGGATTAGGCTAAGCAACATTGGACCAATGTTGTTAGTTTTGGCCATTTTTTTATACTTTCAGGTAATGGGCTCACTCTACTTAGGAAGGATATAAGCTCACTGTAGTTCAATGTTGTTAAACATCTCAATAAGCCAATTCAAGTTTGAAACAGAGAACAAAAAGTTGTTCTTTGGACTGTAGACGGCTTCATTTTCGTGCAGACTCCTTGTATTTTTGCATAACTACAAAGATGAGATTTTATAAGTTAGTTAGACGGACTAAGAGCATCTACTATCGTTTTCTAAACACTCAAAATTTAGCATTTGAGATCCAAAAATTTCTCACTATCGTTCGCTATAAATGCATTTATAGCAGACGAAATGAACAGCGGATCGCTAAATTTAGCAGTCTGCTTTAGCGATTGCTAAATATGGAAGACGGAGGATGATCTTCCGTCGCATATTTTTTATTAATTTTTTTTAAAACGGACGGATGATGATCATCCGTCTACCAAAATATAATTACGAAAATGTCATCCATTTAATTACGAAAATACTATTTTGCTAAATTAGAAAAAACAAAAAAAAGGGTGGGACAGATGAAGATCATCCGTCCACCAAAATTTTTGAAAATATATTTACGAGAAAGCCATTTTACAAAATTTTATACAAAATTTTAAACAAAACATAAAAAGGTGGGTTCCACAAAAAAATTTCAAAAGATATTTACGAAAATGTTATCCATTTATTTACGAAAATGCCATTTTACAAATTAAAAAAAAACCCCAAAAAAAGGTGGGACGGATGAAGATCATCCGTCCACCAAAATTTTTACAAAATATTTACGGAAATGCCATTTTTTGTAAATTTGGCAATAAACGATAGTGGCGCTCCCCCTGTGATTGCTATTACCATTGTCAAATATGCATTTTTTTTACCAAACGATAATGGATGCTCTAACTCAAGTATAAATGCTAAATTTTGGAGTTGTTTCCCTAGAAATCATGAAATGATATGGGTAAGGGTAGAAATATAATTTAATAATTTAAAATTAACGGAACGGGTTAAGTTGATGGATTAACGAGTACAATATATTTTTTAAAATGTTATAGTTTTGTACTCAAGCCAAATATTGGAAAGTACTTTAATTTTTTGCCTTAAAATAAATAAGGTTTGCACCAAAATTGCCAAAAAAAAATGTGCTTGATAATAACCTACCAAACCAAGTACACTTTGTCCAAAAGGATTACTATGCATACACCCTCATATAAGAGACTTCCATACATATGAGCATCCACATTTGTTTGAGGTAACTTAGCAATTCGTGCGAATACTGTAGTCGTCAAAAGCTAAAAAATGCATAATTTCATTCAAAATGAAACAGACGAAATGTTTCGTTTGTGAGGAAAAAATTAATTTAAATAGGCAGAAACTAAAAAATTAAAAATAAAATGTACGGGACAAAACATCAAAAACAAAAACAAAACAAAACAGAACAGAAAAAAAAAAAAAAAAGACAAAAAAAAAAGGGATGAAGCTGATGTTTCGTCCGAAGTGAATTTTGAAATTTTTTTTTTTTTGGGGAATTTCTGGAAATTTTTTTAAGGGTTTCTTTTTAAGAAAACAAAAATGTTGGGACACATGGGACGAAACATCCCAGTGGGTTTTTTCGGAATTAAGGTTTAGTTAATTAAGTTTTTAATTAACTAAACCTAATTAATTAACTAATTATTTAACTAAAAGTTTAATTAAAATACTAACTACACTAATTAATTAACTAAATTAGGAGCTTAAGATTTTTTATTTTCTTATATAATTCAGGATTTCATGTTTCGTCCGAGAATTTTAAAAATATTTAAATAATTCAGACGAAACATGATTTTTCGTCATGCATAATATACATATTGCTATATCGGCTGCTATCTTTAGCTTTTTACTGTAGAAAAAAAGAGAAAAAATATCAGAATGACTGACAAATGTAGCGTCTACAGTGCCAAATTATGCATAATATGCATATTTAGCTGACACTGTGGATGCTCTAACTAGGAGGAAAGTCGGTCCGGTAATAAAGCGCACCAAAGACTTGTAGAACACAATCAACCAGAGTTAGGGGTGTCAAAAAATACCATATTACCATACCATACCGTACCATACCATTACCATACCATATATTACCGAAATCTTGGTAATACCATACCGAAATCTCGGTATTGTACCATACCGAAATTATATGGTATGGTACTGGTACCCAATACTGATACCATGGTATACCGTACCATACCAAGTAATTAATATATATTTAATTTAATTTTTATATTTAAAAACCCATGCCCAGACTTAGCTCCAGGCCCATTTTTCTTATTTTCTTTTTCAATTTTTCACCCCAATTATACTAGTACTTCAACTATTCTTCTATTGTTCCTTCTTCCTTTTTTTTCTTTTTTTTGAATCTTGGGCACACGCACTGATTGACCTACGCACTACGCTGCCGAAGCACCACGCTGTCGCGACGCCGCCTACCTTCTTCATCCCCATCGGTACGATATTTTTGGAAGATTTTTTTGACAAATTAGGAAACATTAGAGTTTAGTTGGTGTATTAATATAATATCCATCTTCTTCTTGTTCTTGTTGGGTTTTCTTGAGATCTTGGGTATTATTATTCACAAGTAATTAGGAATTTAGAATGTAAAAGATCTTCTGATTTGATTTATTAAATTAATTTTTGTATTTTTTTAGGAGTTAATATAGGCGAAATCTTATTTATGTATTATATTTGTATCATAATCATGAAATTTATTTATATATGAATCTTCTAAATGAGATACATACTGGAAAAAAAAGGAGTAGAACAATACACAGAAATGAAAGAACCATCAAATATCGTGAATGTTATGAACGGAAAATAACAATATTGTTGTCATTCTTTATATATGAATCTTCTTAACTTCGGGATTGTTGTCATTCTTTCTCTGTATGTTGAAGTTATCCAATTATATCTAATTAAGCATATTGCAGAATGTTGAATCTAATAGAGTAGCATATTAAATCAATCATATTGTAGAATGTTGAAACTAATTTTCATACAATAAAGATATATTATATTGAAACTTATACATCTCTGAAATTGTACAACAATAAAGTCTACAACCCTGATTTGTTGTTTGGCCTGGGTGGATTAAGGAACTTCTTCATATATATATATATATCTTTATTGTATGAGAAATCTGAACCGTTCATTTTGATCTACACGACTCAATTAGTCTATGGATGAGAAATCAAGTCATTTGAGATTCGATTGCCCATGCATTGAAGTGTTACAAATTGTGTGGCTGAAAAATTGTTATTTTTCATAGTGACATGATGCATGGACAAATGAATATCAAATGACTTGATTTTATATTTCTAGACTAATTTAGTTATGTTAAATAATGTGAACGGTTCGGATTATCCATAGGATGGATAGGCATGGAGTTCTCACGAAGCTTATCGTGAGAACGGTTTTCACCGGATCGCTACCCATATAGGGAAATGATCGAGTGAGAACTCTTTTGGTGAGAACCACGTGAGAACTTTTGTTTGGGACATTAGTTGAAAAATCTGAACCGTTCATTTTGATCTACACGACTCAATTAGTCTATGGATGAGAAATCAAGTCATTTGAGATTCGATTGCCCATGCATTGAAGTGTTACAAATTGTGTGGCTGAAAAATTATTATTTTTCATAGTGACATGATGCATGGACAAATGAATATCAAATGACTTGATTTTATATTTCTAGACTAATTTAGTTATGTTAAATAATGTGAACGGTTCGGATTATCCATAGGATGGATAGGCATGGAGTTCTCACGAAGCTTATCGTGAGAACGGTTCTCACCGGATCGCTACCCATATAGGGAAATGATCGAGTGAGAACTCTTTTGGTGAGAACCACGTGAGAACTTTTGTTTGGGACATTAGTTGAAAAATCTGAACCGTTCATTTTGATCTACACGACTCAATTAGTCTATGGATGAGAAATCAAGTCATTTGAGATTCGATTGCCCATGCATTGAAGTGTTACAAATTGTGTGGCTGAAAAATTGTTATTTTTCATAGTGACATGATGCATGGACAAATGAATATCAAATGACTTGATTTTATATTTCTAGACTAATTTAGTTATGTTAAATAATGTGAACGGTTCGGATTATCCATAGGATGGATAGGCATGGAGTTCTCACGAAGCTTATCGTGAGAACGGTTCTCACCGGATCGCTACCCATATAGGGAAATGATCGAGTGAGAACTCTTTTGGTGAGAACCACGTGAGAACTTTTGTTTGGGACATTAGTTGAAAAATCTGAACCGTTCATTTTGATCTACACGACTCAATTAGTCTATGGATGAGAAATCAAGTCATTTGAGATTCGATTGCCCATGCATTGAAGTGTTACAAATTGTGTGGCTGAAAAATTGTTATTTTTCATAGTGACATGATGCATGGACAAATGAATATCAAATGATTTGATTTTATATTTCTAGACTAATTTAGTTATGTTAAATAATGTGAACGGTTCGGATTATCCATAGGATGGATAGGCATGGAGTTCTTACGAAGCTTATCGTGAGAACGGTTCTCACCGGATCGCTACCCTATATATATATATATATATATATATATATATATATATATATATATATATATAAGAGGCTTCTTCCGTTGCAAACGCTACTGTAGTAGTTCCGAACGTGCACACCACTTAACCCGTCATCCCCAATGACGGGTTAAGGCAAAACACATAACCCGTCATTGGTCCCGTTGTAATGCCCCAATTTTCATTTAATGAAAATTATTTTATTTTTGCACGTAGTATGCACGTGCAATATTTTTGGTTGAATTTTATGATTATTTTCATCATGATGATGTATAGATTTTTAAATATGTGCTTTTATATGAAGCCTTCTTCTAAATAGATAAAAGCCTTTTCTTTTTAAAAAGTCCAAAATGTAATTCATTTATGTTATTTTAAAATAATTATTTTGGCCCATAAACAAAAGTCCATGAGTTAATTTATTTTTTTATACAACTTGTCATGTAGAATAAAATTTAAAGTTTATTTTTATATAAAATTTAATATACAATTTTTGGACCTAGTTGCTTGCACGTGCATTGCACGTACACGTGCAAAATGTACTTTTCCAAGCTAGGCCGAATGTGAGCTTGGAGGGAAATGAAAATTTGAGTGGAAATCATGGTGTGGTGGTTACTTGATTGTGGGTAGTTAGTGTAACTCCTCATTAAATCTAAACCATTTGTTCCAAACTCCTACTTCAATCCTAGCCCTCCATTTTCCTAGATTTTTAGCATAAATACCCCCCCTCCCCCCATGGCTAGTTATTCTTGTGCTTATTAATCCCTCCAAACCTATAGTCTAAATTATATTATCAAGTAGTGATTTTGTGAGTTAAAAGATTGAGAGTGTGTGGGATTGTGCTTGCAACATCAAGGAGAAGAGGAGGTCGGCCATCAACTAGGAGCTCTCAGTTTGGTGCTAGGGAGGCTTGTGTGCGCGTGTTCAAGGAGGAGGAGCACTCTCGTTGCAAGGACATTCGTCTAGGAGGTTGCTAAATTGTATTTTTCTCTCCAAATTAAGGTGGGTAAATTTTCCCTATTTCTAAATAGGAATGCATGCTAGATTCAATTAGAAAAATGATGCATGAAAATGATTAATAAGAGTGCACTTTTTAATTGAAAAAAAAGAGATCTATAATTGATTGAATTGTTGATATGCAAATTGTGTGTGATTCTACTATTAAAATTCAAGTTGGGTGCAACATGAATATGGTTATGAATTGTGTAAATGAACTTTCGTTAGTAGCATGAAAATTATGCACAAAGATTAGTAGTTGACAATGTCGCATTATGTGCTAATTAGAAATTTTGTTATGTTGTTGTAACGAATAAATTAAGATGTAGTCATTATATTGATGAGATGAATAATGGCAGAGAATTAGTATAGAGACTAATGAAACTATAATGTCGAAAAAGGAATGTATTAGTGGCAGTATATTAAATTAACCAATTTGTATGGTAGAAATGTGTTATTTATGGGGAAAAATATGTTTAATTATTTGAGAAAATTATTTTTTATATACTGGAGTAAAATTCAGGATGGAAATGATAAATCTGGAATTTTTGTAGTATATTAGTAAGAGAAAATTGAAGTAAGATGTTGATGAACATCGATGTACTCTAAATAACAGAGAATAATTGGTTAAATAAATTTCGAGTTGTAACTTTGACAACCTGAGCACGTAGCTCAAGTGGTCGGGATAGCCTTAAAGCGCTACAGTGGTCTGAGGTCTCTGGTTCGAACTCCCGGGTTGCCATACTTTTAATTTTCATTTCAAAAATTATATAAACAGTGCAGCCGAAGAACACTTAATGCTTTCGCGCCCTCTTCTATGCGTGGGCAGCACTCGGCCTAGTGGTCTGTGCTTTGGTTGTTTCTCCTAGTGGTCGCTGGTTCGATCCGTGGCCTTCGGCTATGTTTATGTTGTGGAAAAATAAATTTTTTGGGGTGTTTTAGTGATCAAAAATGTGGGAAAAAAATATATTTGTTATTTTAAAATTATGTGGAGTTTAAGAAAAATAATTTGAGGATTATTCGTATGAAGTGGAGTATGTTTAAGGAGTAAAAGTATAATTTAGAACTATAAGTTCTACACTTGCATTTGTAGAAAGTGGTACTTTACAAGAGATTTAAAATGGAATATTAGAAGAAAAAAATACGAATAAGATGTGAATTATATGAAGTGATGTGAATTATTCTCAATGGAGAATGGTGTGACAATTCAAGATGTATAAATATTCATCCTTGATTAAGTAACTAGTGATGTGGTTTTTTATGTGAAAATATTATTGCATGAGTTACATGATGAATAGTTAAATTTAGTGTATACTTATGGACTATTGAATGATTCGGAAATCATGATTTGAAGATAGAAATATTTTGAGTATGACAACTCAACATGTGAGCCTATGAGTTGAAACACTCAACTTGAGAATTTGTTAATGGGAATTGAAACAAAAGAGTAGCTAAGTCTCCCCCGGCATTTGAAAAGAAATAAAATTAAATATAAAAGACCAAGGTTGGTCATGTTGAACAAATGTATATGTCCGGTTTAGTGGAGAGGCCAACTCTAGTGCTTTGGTTATATTCATGATTCTATATCATTAACTTTTAAGGATTAGCTACATAGTGAAGACGTGATGAAAGTAAGAGAAAAACATTGAGTATAAGGGCCATTGGATAGCGGCGGGAGCGTATCCCAGGATGTCCCATGATGAGTCTGGGCAAGGATACTGCTCCCGGTGGCGATGCTCGTGGGATGTTTGAAGACTACGGGTGGTATCATGTCTATGGTAGGAGGTGAATTACCACAGGATGCCTGCATGATGAGTCATGTGTCAGTGCGATGGGATTCCCTCCAGGGCGCCCAGACATAAGTTCGTAGGTCAGAAAATATCTAGGATACTTACCGTAGTTACAGTAGTAGATTAAGTCATGACGAGGGATTGAACCCTATAAAGATGAAGAACGATTAATGGCTTGCCCTTGAACCTATGTAGTATGGGATGCATAGAATCCGAACAAGTGTGCATTAGTGTCATATAATATAAATAACTGCATTAAGGACCAAGTGCACAACCACAACACGACATCAATAGGGTAGTCCCTTTAGTTTGATATGTGACAAGTTTGTGTTTGCTAAATATGGAAAATAAGTTATACTATTTCCGGCATAGAGAGGATGGCCGTATATAATGTTTATCGGTTGAATAAACTGACGTACCCACAGTCTTATATGCAGGTAAATGGCATGACAAAGATTAAAGAGGAACAGATGCTTAAAGATTATTCAATGTTGTTGTACATTTATTTCATTGTTGTAAAGTTTACTTCCGCTGTGCAATGTAAATTGTAATGTATTCATGTAAACTCTGATGTAAAGTGAAAAGTTCAAATTTCCTTGTAAAATTGTACTAAATGAAGCGGAAAGATCCTGTAGAACATCTCGAATTCAGTGTATTTGGGATTCAGGGCGTTACAGAGTGGTATCAGAGCCACGCTTTCCACACTAGTACAAATTTATAAGGAACGACACCCTAGTAGTGGACATTAGAGTGTGTGTTTGAGTCTAGAGATTTAAATGTAAGTGACTTACATTTGTGTTGCTCTATGACTTATGCTTCTTCCTCTCTATTTCTAAGATGGCTGATCACTTTGACCCTGCTGGAGACGACGACTGGCATATCATCGAGGAAGAGTACCATCCTGGATAGGCAGATTCCGAGGACGAGTACTACCCGGGGCAAGCAGATTCTGACGGAGAAGAATGGCCTGAATCCCGAGAGATTACCCCACCTCCGGATTCATCTAATGACTCTTCTGACGAAGAAGAAGAACCAGTTCCAAATAGTCTGGTGATATCTCTTCAGAGGCAGGTAGAAACCCTGCGAGAGAGAGTCGGATTATTGAAGGCTCAGCTGGCAAAGCGAAAGGACGACTATTCTGTTCTCAGTCATCGTATATGGGAACTCGAGAAGAGGAAGAACCTGACTGATGTGCTGAAGGATGAAGTTGATGAACTACGGGGAGAACTTCGAGAAGCGAAGAGGAACCGTAAGAGTTAGACTGTTGTAGCTTCTACTATCTTTCATTCTGATGTCAAGAGATGTTTTTCAATTCGAATGTATAAAGTTTGGAATTCAATGAAATGCAAGTTGATTTAAAATTCACATCTTATACTTCGAATTTAATGGATCTTTTGCATTAGAATATGGCTAGAAGAGGAGCTAGTAACGAGGAAGGTCTGGATTGGGAAACGGAACTTGCGAGGGTCTATCAGACGCTCAACACCGTGGCTATGAATCAGAACCAAGGAAGGGGACCTGCGAATCTGGTGCCCGAAGCGATTAAACTAGTGGAATCGTTCAAACGAATGAAACCACCTGTATTCGAAGGGAAGTCAGACCCTGATGCGGTTGATAACTGGATTCGTCAAGTGGAGACAATCTTTGAAGCGCTGGGGACCCCTGAAGGCAGCAAGGTCAAGTTGGCAACTCTGCAACTGGAGAAGGATGCGGCTGTGTGGTGGCAGTCGATGAAGAGGACCATGGGAGGCATAGTTCTTAGTTGGGAGGAATTTTTGGAAGAATTCCGCAGCTACTATTTCCCCTCCGATGTTCAAGAGAAGAAGGCTATGGAATTTCTATCACTACAGCAAAGCGGCATGTCAGTGAAAGAGTACGAGACCAAGTTTACTCAGCTCTCTAGGTATGCTCCGGAACTAGTGATGGATGAGGCTAAGAAGGCTCGTAAGTTCGAGCATGGATTGAGGCCGAGCTTGAGGTCCCGGATGATACCCCTTGGTATCAGAAGATTTGACAAGTTGGTCAAGCGAGCAGCAGCCATGAAGCAGATATGGAGAAGTTCTATGTTGTTCAGAACCGGAGGAACAACTGGCAGTCTGGAAAGAGGCCCGCACATTCTGGGAGTTTCAAGGGACAACCATCTGCACAAAGGTTCAAACCGACAGCGGCGAACGCTATTAGTGTGGCTGGAGGACCTGGGAACAATGTGGTGAGACATCCTGCGGTAACTTGCTACAACTGTGGTAAAACGGGGCATTACAAATCTCAATGTCTCAAGCCACGGAGTGGTAATAGCAATGCACCATCGCAGCAGACTGGGAAGAGACCGTACCAACCAGGGCGAGTAATTGCCTTGACGGAAGCTGATGCTGATGAAGTAGATCATGTCATCACTGGTACGAGGGCTGATGTTTAGAGGTTTTTGTCATTTCTTTTTCCCGCTGTTTAGTGAAACTGTTACGTAAGGAGTGTGTATTATGTAACAGGAGAACTTTATCTTAATGGAATGAAAGCTGTTGTGTTGTTCGATACTGGATCCTCTCATACTTTTGTGTCTCCTAAATTTGCCAAAGTGTTGGGAGTTGAACCGAAGATTTTTCCAGGCAAGATCTTAGCAGTAGCTACTCCATCAGGGGAAACTTTAACCACTGATCGGTATTATGCGGATTGCGAGATTGTGATTGGAGATCGAATCTTTGGGAATGATCTGATCAAGCTGACTATCTTGGGAGTCGATGTTATCATTGGCATTGATTGGATGTCGGTGTACAGTGCAAGCATCGAGTGTAAGACCAAGACGGTAACAGTGAAGGCTCCAGGTGGACCTGAAGTCACTTTACAAGGGAAGAAGAAGTATTCTAGGCTGGTGGCAGCTATCCACAAGGAAGAGACTTCTGTGGAAGTGCAAGGGATTCCTGTGGTTCGGGACTATCCGACTGTGTTCTTGGATGATTTTCCTGGGTTACCCCCGCATCGTGATGTAGAGTTCAGCATCACTGTTCAACCAGGGAGTGCACCCATTTCTAAGGCATCGTATAGGATGGCTCCAGTGGAACAGGATGAGGTGAAACGGCAGATTGAGGAACTGTTGGAGAAAGGCTTTATTCAACCTAGTGCGTCATCTTGGGGAGCACCAGTGCTTTTGGTAAAGAAGAAGGATGGATCGATGAGAATGTGTATCGATTACCGGGAGCTGAATAAGGTCACTGTTCAGAATAAGTATCCTATTCCTCGAATTGATGATTTGTTCGATCGTCTACAAGGAGCAGCTGTTTTCTTCAAAATAGATCTTCGATCAGGATATCACCAAGTTCGAGTGAAAGCTGAAGATGTGCACAAAGCTGCATTTAGAACTCGACATGGGCATTACGAATTCTTTGTTATGCCTTTTGGAGTGACGAATGCACCCGCAATCTTCATGGATTTGATGAACAGAGTTCTGAGGTCGTTCATTGATTCTTTCGTCGTGGTGTTTATCGACGATATCCTCGTGTACTCCAAGTCAGAAAAGGAGCACACCGAGCATCTGCCAGCAGTTTTGAAGAAGCTGGAAGAGCAGAAGTTGTATGCCAAGTTATCCAAGTGTGATTTCTGAAATCTGAAGTGGCATTCCTAGGTCACATCTTTCTAAAGAGGGAGTGGCAACTGACCCTCAGAAGATAGAGGCAGTGAGAGATTGGGCAAGGCCTACTACAGTGAAGGAAGTCAGAAGTTTTCTTGGAATGACTGGATACTACAGGAGATTCATTCAAGGTTACGCCCAGATAGCCGTGCCGCTTACTGGTCTGACCAAGAAGAATGTGAACTTCAAGTGGACTGAGCAATGTAAGGCAAGCTTTTAGGAGTTGAAAGAGAAGCTGACTACTGCACCCATTTTGGCTCTGCCTAGAGAGGTGTTGAGTATGATGTTTACAGTGATGCTTCACATCGTGGGCTTCGTTGTGTCTTAATGCAAGAAGGAAGAGTAATTGCTTATGGGTCTAGGCAACTACGACCTGCATAAGAAGAATTACTCGACTCATGATCTAGAGTTGGCTGCGATTATCTTTGCCCTAAAGCAATGGAGACACTACGTGTACGGTGAGAAATTGAATATGTACACGGACCACAAGAGTTTGAAGTACATATATCAGCAGAGGGATCTGAATTTGAGGCAGCGGAGATGGTTGGAAGTGCTTGAGGACATGCGACCTGAGATTAAGTATCATCCTGGAAAAGCTAATGTTGTTGCTGATGCACTTAGTCGCAAGAGCAGTTTAGCCAGTTTGATTACAACTCAGAAGCATCTGATTGAGGAATTGGACCGAGCAGGTATTGAAGTTGTCTTGCAAGGATTGGAAGCATCTTTGGCTCAGTTGAGGCTTCAGCCTACACTGAATGGAAGGATCATTGCAAGTCAGGAGGTTAATGCTGATGAAGGAGCAGGTTGGTGCTGGCAGGTTGCCCGGATTTCAAATTAGGGATGGAGTGCTGTGGTTCGGAGATAGACTGTGTGTTCCAAATCAGGAAGACCTGAAAGAGAGTATTCTTCAGGAGGCGCACGCTACTCTTTTGTCGGTACATCCTGGAAGTACTAAGATGTACAAAGACATCAAACAGTATTTCTGGTGGTCAGGTTTGAAGCGGGATGTGGCTGAATTTGTGGCGAAGTGTGAGGTTTGTCAGCAAGTCAAGGTCGAAAATCAGAGACCCGGAGGTCTATTACAGTCGTTACCTATTCCGGAATGGAAGTGGGATAACATCAGTATGGATTTCATTACGGGATTGCCTAAGAGTCCTAAAGGCAATGATGCGATTTGGGTTATAGTCGATCGACTAACCAAGTCCGCTCACTTTTTGGCAATGAAACTCACGGCTTCGATGGACAAGTTAGCTGAGTTGTATGTTGGCGAGATCGTCCGGCTTCATGGTGTTCCGTCAACTATTGTGTCTGATCGAGATGCACGGTTTACTTCGCATTTCTGGAGGAGTCTTCAGATAGCTTTGGGTACCAAGACAGATTTCAGCACTGCTTTTCATCCGCAAACCGATGCGCAGACAGAGAGAGTCAACCGTATTCTTGAGGATATGCTTCGGTGTTGTATACTAGACTTTGGAGGCAGTTGGGAAAGGCACTTACCTTTGGTAGAGTTTGCCTACAATAACATTTTTCAGGCAAGCATCGAGATGGCGCCGTACGAAACTTTGTATGGCAGGAAGTGCAGAACACCTATTTATTGGTTTGAAGTTGGGGAGCGTCAGTTGTTTGGTCCTGAACTTGTGCAGCAAACTTCTGAGAAGATTGTTCTGATCAGGAAAAGGCTGGTGGAAGCTCAGAGCAGGCAGAAAAGCTATGCAGACAACCGGAGAAGGGACCTTGAATTTGAGGTCGGTGACTTCGTCTTTCTGAAAGTATCACCCAGTAAAGGTGTGGTTCGATTTGGAAAAGGTGGAAAATTAGCCCCGAGGTTTATAGGCCCGTACAAGATATTGAAAAGGATTGGAAAAACTGCTTACTGGCTTGAATTACCGGAAGAGTTATCTCAGGTGCACAATGTCTTTCATGTGTCTGTACTGAGAGGTTATATTCCAGATCTGAGTCATCATTTGCCTGAAGTGCCTGGAAGGTTTGCAGTTGGATCTGAACTACATCGAGTCCCCTGTCGAGATTGTTGATCGTCGAGAGAAAGTCTTGAGAAATAAGACGATACCGATGGTCAAGATAGTCTGGGGGAACCATTTGGTTGAAGAGGCTACTTGGGAGTCTGAGGAGAGGATGTTGAAGGATTATCCTGAGCTTTTTGCTTGATTGTATCTTTGTATCTTTTTGTTCTTGTTGTGAGTGTTTGTTTTCTCGCTCTTGGGCTGTAGTTCCGTGGACGGAACTATTCTAAGGAGGGAGTGTTGTAATACCCCGATTTTCATTTAATGAAAATTATTTTATTTTTGCACGTAGTATGCACATGGAATATTTTTGGTTGAATTTTATGATTATTTTCATCATGATGATGTATAGATTTTTAAATATGTGCTTTTATATGAAGCCTTCTTCTAAATAAATAAAAGCCTTTTCTTTTTAAAAAGCCCAAAATGTAATTCATTTATGTTATTTTAAAATAATTATTTTGGCCCATAAACTAAAGCCCATGAGTTAATTTATTTTTTTATACAACTTGTCATGTAGAATACAATTTAAAGTTTATTTTTATATAAAATTTAATGTACAATTTTTGGACCTAGTTGCTTGCACATGCAATGCACGTACATATGCAAAATGCACTTTTCCAAGCTAGGCCGGTTGTGAGCTTGGAGGGAAATGAAAATTTGAGTGGAAATCATGGTGTGGTGGTTACTTGATTGTGGGTAGTTAGTGTAACTCCTCATTAAATCTAAACCATTTGTTCCTAACTCCTACTTCAATCCTAGCCCTCCATTTCCCTAGATTTTTAGTATAAATACCCCCCCCCCCCCCCATGTCTAGTTATTCTTGTGCTTATTAATCCCTCCAAACCTATAGTCTAAATTATATTATCTAGTAGTGATTTTGTGAGTTAAAAGATTGAGCGTGTGTGTGATTGTGCTTGCAACATCAAGGAGAAGAGGAGGCCGACCATCAACTAGGAGCTCTCAGTTTGGTGCTAGGGAGGCTTGTGTGCGCTGTTCAAGGAGGAGGAGCACTCTCGTTGCAAGAACATTCGTCTAGGAGGTTGCTAAATTGTATTTTTCTCTCCAAATTAAGGTGGGTAAATTTTCCCTATTTCTAAATAGGAATGCATGCTAGATTCAATTAGAAAAATGATGCATGAAAATGATTAATAAGAGTGCACTTTTTAATTGAAAAAAAAAGAGCTATAATTGATTGAATTGTTGATATGCAAATTGTGTGTGATTCTACTATTAAAATTCAAGTTGGGTGCAACATGAATATGGTTATGAATTGTGTAAATGAACTTTCGTTAGTAGCATGAAAATTATGCACAAAGATTAGTAGTTGACAATGTCGCATTATGTGCTAATTAGAAATTTTGTTATGTTGTTGTAAAGAATAAATTAAGATGTAGTCATTATATTTATGAGATGAATAATAGCAGAAAATTAGTATAGAGACTAATGAAACTATAATGTCGAAAAAGGAATGTATTAGTAGTAGTATATTAAATTAACCAATTTGTATGGTATTTATTTATGGGGAAAAATATGTTTAATTATTTGAGAAAATTATTTTTTATATACTGGAGTAAAATTCATGATGGAAATGATAAATCTGGAATTTTTATAGTATATTAGTAAGAGCAAATTGAAGTAAGATGTTGATGAACATCGATGTACTATAAATAACAGAGAATAATTGGTTAAATAAATTTCGAGTTGTAACTTTGACAACCTGAGCACGTAGCTCAAGTGGTCGGGATAGCCTTAGAGCGCTACAGTGGTCTGAGGTCTCTGGTTCGAACTCCCGGGTTGCCATACTTTAATTTTCATTTCAAAAATTATATAAACAGTGCGGCCAAAGAACACTTAATGCTTTCGCGCCCTCTTCTATGCGTGGGCAGCACTCGGCCTAGTGGTCTGTGCTTTGGTTGTTTCTCCTAGTGGTCGCTGGTTCGATCCGTGGCCTTCGGCTGTGTTTATGTTGTGGAAAAATAAATTTTTTGGGGTGTTTTAGTGATCAAAAATGTGGGAAAAAAATATATTTGTTATTTCAAAATTATGTGGAGTTTAAGAAAAATAATTTGAGGATTATTCGTATGAAGTGGAGTATGTTTAAGGAGTAAAAGTATAATTTAGAACTATAAGTTCTACACTTGCATTTGTAGAAAGTGGTACTTTACAAGAGATTTAAAATGGAATATTAGAAGAAAAAAATACGAATAAGATGTGAATTATATGAAGTGATGTGAATTATTCTCAATGGAGAATGGTGTGACGATTCAAGATGTATAAATATTCATCCTTGATTAAGTAACTAGTGATGTGGTTTTTTATGTGAAAATATTATTGCATGAGTTACATGATGAATAGTTAAGTTTAGTGTATACTTATGGACTATTGAATGATTCGGAAATCATGATTTGAAGATAGAAATATTTTGAGTATGACAACTCAACATGTGAGCCTATGAGTTGAAACACTCAACTTGAGAATTTGTTAATGGGAATTGAAACAAAAGAGTAGCTAAGTCTCCCCCGGCATTTGAAAAGAAATAAAATTAAATATAAAAGACCAAGGTTGGTCATGTTGAACAAATGTATATGTCCGGTTTAGTGGAGAGGCTAACTCTAGTGCTTTGGTTATATTCATGATTCTATATCATTAGAATTAAGGATTAGCTACATAGTGAAGATGTGATGAAAGTAAGAGAAAAACATTGAGCATGAGGGTCATTGGATAGCGGCGAGAGCGTATCCCAGGATGTCCCATGATGAGTCCGGACGAGGATACTGCTCCAGAGTACCGTCCCGATGGCGACGCTCGTGGGATGTTTGAAGACTACGGGTGGTGTCATGTCTATGGTAGGAGGTGAATAACCACAGGATGCCTGCATGATGAGTCATGTGTCAGTGCGATGGGATTCCCTCCAGGGCGCCTAGACATGAGTTCGTAGGTCAGAAAACATCTAGGAACCGTAGTTACAGTAGTAGATTAAGTCATGACGAGGGATTGAACCCTATAAAGATGAAGAACGATTAATGGCTTGCCCTTGAACCTATGTAGTATGGGATGCATAGAATCCGAACAAGTGCGCATTAGTGTCATATAATATAAATAACTGCATTAAGGACTAAGTGCACAACCACAACACGACATCAATAGGGTAGTCCCTTTAGTTTGATATGTGACAAGTTTGTGTTTGCTAAATATGGAAAATAAGTTATACTATTTCCGGCATAGAGAGGATGACCGTGTATAATGTTTGTCGGTTGAATAAACTGACGTACCCACAGTCTTATATGCAGGTAAATGGCATGATAAAGATTAAAGAGGAACAGATGCTTAAAGATTATTCAATGTTGTTGTACATTTATTTCATTGTTGTAAAGTTTACTTCCGCTGTGCAATGTAAATTGTAATGTATTCATGTAAACTCTGATGTAAAGTGAAAAGTTTAAATTTCCTTGTAAAATTGTACTAAATGAAGCGGAAAGATCCTGTAGAACATCTCGAATTCAATGTATTTGGGATTCGGGGCGTTACACCCGTCATCCCCAATGACGGGTTAAGTGGTGTGCACGGGTGTGCACGATATTTGCGTTTGCAATGGAAGTTAGCCCTTTATATAATACTATTATATCTCTTTGAAATTACGGGGTATTAGAAATTGAGTGGGCACGTCAATACATATACTGACGCAATGTTGATAAGAAAACAACGATCTCCAACTAGCAATCATAATCATCCTTTAATGAAAACAGAAACGTGCATCCTCATTTTCTAGTGTCAGTGTATGCCATGCTCTAAAGCCTAATGCATAGTACACAATGTACATAAAATAGATGCACTTAGTCTAATGTCAGCATGACTTTGGACACACATGCATCCCATACTACATACGCTCCAAATCAGGTCGTCTTCTCCAATTCCAGGGTTTCGAACCCTCGCTATGCAATGCATTCTACTATTGTACTCAACCCGTTCCTGATATGTAACACCCCGCAAAATAAAATGATTTATTTTGCATTATTAAATTATATTAAATTGGTAAAGTTGACTATTTTGACCATTTTCTTGAAATTACAATTTTGCACGTGCAACACGTGCAAAATTAGAAAATTTTGAATTCAAAAAATTTTTATTGTTAATGATTGATTTTCCTCATTTATTTATAATATTTTAATTTTTTCAGATTTAATTAATTAATTTGACTATTTTATGACTTTGTCAATTTTACACGTGCAAAACACGTGCAACTATTTTTTTGGGTGCAAAACTCCAATTTTAAAATTGTGAATAAATTCTTCTATTTATAATGGAGTATATCCTAAATTTTGAGATTTTTCTGAATGAAGAAACTATTTTTATAAATACTTCGAAAGAGATGGGCTTTTATATAAAAAGCCGATTGGATCTCAAACAAATAATGAAAATCCGTTTTTGCTATTATTTTTGGCTTTCCATGGTCATTATTAAAGGTAAAATTTATTTAGAATATATTTAGAGTTTATTTTTTTAAGATTTAAACACATATGGTATTTTTGCAAATATGAAATTTAAGTTGAACCTTGTGCAAATATTTTCTTGGAAACTAAAATTTAGAAATTTTGTTTGGAAAATCAAATATTTCTAAAATAAATAGAAATTGAAAGTAAAGGGGTTGAATATATTGAATGAATATTTGCATTTTTATTCATTAATGATTAGGATCGATGAGTTAAACTAGATAGTTGTATGAGTAAAATCAAACTGTTTCCAAATTTGCAGTAAGAAGATCAAATCTCATTCCCTATGTACAAAAAGATATAAACTTTTTACTTTTCTGATATTTATTTGACATATTTGCAAATATTACAAATATAGGGATTTGCAAATATTACAAATATAGGGATTTTCGTGCAAAATTACCACTTGGAGTACAAATCCGAATTTATTAATTTCTGGGCTATGCTTGATGACTGGATAGCTCAGTAGTGAAATGATTTGCTTTTTATTTTAATTTATTTAACTTATTTAACTACTTCATTAAATAAAGGTCTATATACGTAAATGAATAATTTGTTAAGAGATGTTTTCATATAACTTGTAAAACCCTAAAAACCCAGATTTCGGCCTATTAAAGAGCCACTACACCCCCTCCTCTGCAAAAACAAAATATTATTTTACTATTGGTTTTCTTGGAGTTTCGAAGCAAGGATCTTGGATTTTTGCGAAAGGAAGGACTTTTCTTGTTCTTTATTAATTCGGTTGATTCTTCAATAAGGTGAGTGACATATATTTGATTTCTTGTTGTTATATGCATGGTGTATGTGATGATTTGTCTATTAGAAAGCATGTTAGGGGATTGTATGATGATGGATGAATAAAGATTGAATCTTTTCATGAAAACTATGCTATTGATGATTAAAACCCTATGTAGATGACTTGAGATTGTTAAGAACCTAATAGAAATCATGGGTAGGTTGATTTCTTTCATATGCTTACTGATTTGATTGAGTAAAATGAGTTGTATGATGTTGATGCATAAAAGTGAATAAAGTAGGGTTCTTTACTGTATATGTATATACATGATCTGTTCTTGATGTTTAGGTAAATAAAACTGGACTAATGCATGGGGTAATTGCTTGTAATCAAGGGGTAAACTAATGTAATTAGTTGGGATATGTGCATAGCAAGTTGTAAGAGAGTTATGAATCAAAAAGATCAATTCTTGAAGGGTTGAATTTGGTTTTATTTCGGGTCTGACTTGTATGTAAACCAAACTTGATTTCTTGTGTTTATGAAGTTTTTGAATTGGATCTTGAGTTGTTTTGATACTGAGATTGATTTAAAAAAATACTACTTATATACAATGATTCTTTTGATGTTTTAACTAATGTATACACACCCACAATTATATACATATATATACACACTTTCATATATACCCTGTTTTGAAGAAGTTGTCGAAAATTGATGTTTTGTGAAATTTCGATTGAATCTTGATTGTATTAATTCTGAAGTTAAATTGAATATTATAATACTCCTATGTGATGGATCTTGATACTTTAATTGATGCTTAAACACCCTATACACATATATATATACTACTTTTACTGTTTTGAAGAGTTTTTATGAAAATTTGCTCCTTTATGATCTTGATGAGATTTTGATTTATTTTATAAACTCCAGTATGTTAGACAAGTTATGTTTGATCATCTCAGGAATTTTATATTGCAAATTTATGATTTTACAAAGAATTAACGAAGTACCAGTAAAAAGGTGCATGAATATTAAAGCAGTCGAATTTTGAATTGTCGGTCGACTGCCAAGATTTTACACATGAATTGACAGTCGACTGTCAATTAATTGATTTTGGTTTTTTTTGCATGTTGGTCGATCGGGCACTTTTGAACTAAGTTCGACGGTCGACTGTCAGTGCTTTGGCTGACTGTTTTGGTTGATTTTTTCTCCGTTTTCTTGAATGTTTGTTTCTTCGATAATATGGATTATTGATCTAATATTTTAGATGATGTTTTTGCTACAGATTACATTATTTTACAGAGATTTATATTTTGATTATAATAGAATTTAAATTGTATTTCTATTACTTTATAAAGTGAAATATATACGGTTTTCGATGGAATTGATGTTTTGTGACATTCTATGATTTTAAATTATGATTCTCATTTAATAGATTTAATACCTTATTTCAATTCTGGAATTTGTGAGTATACTGAATGAATTTGGTTTTGTTGATTAAAGAAGTTTTCTTGATATAAACGTTTTGATGATGAAATTAAGAGTTTTAATGAAAGATTTTGTGTTGATATTCAATTTGTGAATCTCTAGGAGTTGAATGGGAGTCCAGTAAACCGGCAGATGAGATTTTGTGGATTTTGACCAGTTGGGGTCATTGGGGTTGTTTTGTGGAATTAAGTCCGACAGGATACACTAACTTTAGAGAGGGGGAATTTGTGTTTTTAATAACCAACTTAAGGACAGACACTAGTGGAGATGTGATGGAACTTGGAAAATGTAACTATATGCTCTTGGGGTCTAGTCCAACGATGCATTCCAGGACTTGTGTTTTCTGTCTCGAGATGACTATTAGTATGTTCGCGTGTTGAAGATCTGCAGTGCCTATTCACAGAACATATAGGTACATTCACGTGTCGAGGGTTGACGGGTCTATTCATGGAATATGCCTGTGTACTTGCACGTCAAGGGGCGGCGGTGGGGCGCACGACACGGAGGTGATTCTCTAGTTTTTTTGAGCTATTCTTAGATGATGCTTGCGCGTCGAGGGTTGTGATGCCTATTCGCAGAGTATTCTGGATCTTGTTTCCATCACCGTAGTAGGATTAGTTGCATAACGAGAGATTTAACCCTATAAAGTGGAGAACGGTAAGGGCTTGCACCGGACCTATGTAGTATGGAGTGCATAGAATCCGACAAGTATGCCTTAGAGAGTCATCATAATGCATTTGTGTTTTCTTGACTTGGTTTTATACATATTTGTTTTCTGTTTTCCTATACTTGACACTTGTTTAGTTTCACTTGATGTTTTCATGCTTTATTTATCCTTATTTCATTATCCATTCGTTACTACTATTGGTATGTGTTGTTTATAATTTTATTCCTTTATGTTTCATTTATATCGTATTTCTTTTGATGTCACTCACACCGATATGGCTGACCCCTGTAGTTTTTGGGGTTAGGGTTATCTCTAGCCTCATATTTTACAGGTAAGTACTGTTAGCTTGGGATTGGATGCTTGTGGTAGTTAGATAATAAGGCTTATGTAAATTGTAAAAGAATGTGTTGTAAAAGAAAGATATTGTAATTTAAGGTGTTTAATTTTCTGCCGTGCATTGTAAATAATTGATGTAATAAAAAGTTTTAATTTTCCCTATATTTGGTTGCTATGTTTATGATTACATTGAAGTTGATTCAGAAAATTGTGCCACTTATTTATAATTTTATTTATTGAAAATTGGGGGCGCTACATAATTAAGTGTTGGATACCGGGTCGCGAGTGCAGGATGACTCAAGAAAAGAAAAACATCAAAGTGGAGTAGCAATGTACCTATCTACCATTCGAGTAGGTGCAGGAATATCAGAGTAGCGCAACAGAAGATTCCAGCTACACGGCACATCTCAGGGAAGGCAGATTGACCACTCAGTGGAGTTCTAGTGGAAGATCAGTTGACTACCGATCTCAAGGGCAGGTACAATGTTTATGTAGTATTTGTAATACTTTCATGTAATTTGTATTCCTTGTTCAAGAAAAGATAATAATTGTAATTGATGATGTAATGATTTTATTTGGCAATAAAAAGTTTTTAAATTTTCGTGTTGTTACTATGTTGAGATGTATTTGAAGGAAAATATTCTGGTTTGTGTCACAAATTTTCAGTAGTGGGATCTGGGGCGCTACAGAAGTGGTATCAGAGCTGACTTCAAATTGCAATCTAACACAGTAGGAAATTATTGTTGATTCTTGATTTTGATGATTACAACACACTGCAACATGTATCTATGCTATACTTTATAATTGCAGGTTGTATACACAAAGGCCTCATTACTATACAGCTGAACAAATGTACAAGCACACGCTCTGGATAAAGACACTGGCTTCACTCAAGACTCAAGACAAGACTTATGCTTAAAGTGTCATATATTGTTATGTCTTGTAAACAAATGTAATATTTTGCTTTATTTGAGTCTTAGAATGATGTACAGCCTTGTCACACACACATACACTCACATATAACTCTTTTAAATGTGTGATTTTTTCAAAACCAAAAGTCAAAACAGCTTGAACTAGATCAGCTGTTGCGTACCAGTCGACTGCTACTTGCTCCAGTCGACTGAGCTGGTACAAAACTGCCTAATCTTATTCAAACTCTGACCAGTCGACTCATCATGGCAACCCAATCGACTGTTCAAGTGCGTTTGACAGTTTTCTGTTTTTAAAATCGTTTTTCAAATTCAAATCTTTTCAGATCCGTTGGTCGACAGTTGGAACAACCGATTCCCAACGTCCAGTGAATTTATCTCTATAAATGGAGGTTAGACTCCACTGTTAAAAACACTTATACTCCAAGCATTCTTTTTGATATCTTATGTTTTACATTTTCCAAGAGAAAAAAGCTTTCAAATCACTAAGTCTTGGTTCTCTGTTTTCAGTCCAGTATACATCTAATTTCGTTCTGGACTGATTATAGAAGTCAACCATTTAGCCACATACTATATCACAATCATAAACAAGGCTATAGGTTGATTGTAAACAATTTTTATTGTTTTCTTTTCCTCTCGGTTGGAGAGTTGGACTCTAGGGTGTAGAGTCAGGTTTGTCACTCTTGGTGGAAGAGTGGGTTGCTTTCTCTGGTAGAGAGAAAGGATTACGGGTTAGACAAGGTTGTTGTCTGAACGCCATAGGGTATTCTTGTAAACTTTTTCAAGAATAGTGGAAATCTCAAGTGGGTTGCTTGGGGACTGAATGTAGGTCAGGAGGACTGAACCAGGATACATCGTGTGCACTCTATGGTTGTTTCTCTCTAACTTGCATTTATATTTTCTCAGTTTGTGTTGTTTCTGTGAAACTTGTCTGGACAGTCGACTGAGTACTTTATAAGTCGACTGGTCAGACTCGTATACTCTGATAGTTTTCTGGTTGTTAAGTCGACTGTCTTAACTCTGAGTCGACTTCACAGATTTGTTTGAATTAAATTTTATTTGGTTAATTCAGTCGACTGGTTCACTCTTTAAATCGACTGCACAGAAGAAAATTCTTTACTCCGCAATTTAATTTTCATAAACACTATTCACCCCCCCTCTAGTGTTTGTTGTCTCGCCTACAAGATCCAACACTTGGTATCAGAGCGAGGTTAAAGGCTATGGCAACTACATCAAATGCAAATCAGTACCATGAAGGGCAATCTACACAAAGACCACCTCTCTTCGATGGAACAAATTATAGTTATTGGAAGTGCAGAATGAAGATCTATCTCCAATCCATCAATTATGAAATATGGAACATGACTGAAACAGAATACACTACTCCTACTATTCCATATGCACAATGGAATGATGACATGAAGAACCAAACAATAAATAATGCAAAAGCAATGAATGCATTATTCTGTGCTCTTACAAAAGAAGAATTCAACCGTGTGTCAAATTCAACAACCGCACATCAAATCTGGCATACACTCGAGGTAACTCATGAAGGAACAAACAAAGTGAAAGAATCTAAAATATCTGTTCTTGTTCACAGGTTTGAAATGTTCCGCATGAAGGAAAATGAAAGTGTGTCCGAAATGATAACTAGATTTACTGACATTACAAACTCACTTGTGGCACTTGGGAAAATATACACTCAAGCAGAGATGGTGAGAAAAGTTCTTCGTGCACTTACTCCTAAATGGGAAAAGAAGACCACTGCAATAGAAGAGGCCAATGATCTATCACAACTTTCTCTTGAGAATCTTGTGGGAAATCTAATGGCCTATGAGGTTCAAATTGAAGAACGGAAGAAGGATGCAGAACCACAACAGTCTAAGAAGAAATCATTAGCTTTTAAAGCCATGACAGATTCAGAAGATGAAGAAGAAGATGAAGAGGAGATAGCCATGTTCACAAGGAGATTCAAAAAATTTCTAAAGAAAGGTAAGTTCAATTCTAAATTTAGAGATTCTAATGATCCTCCAACTTGTTTCAGGTGTAATAAAACAGGCCATATGAAGAAGGATTGTCCGCTAGAAAATACAAAGTCCAAGGGAAAAGACATCCAACTTCAAAAAGGATAAGTACACAAAGAACAAGTTTGCCAAAAACAAAAAGGCATATCAAGCAACTTGGGATGATAGCGATTCTTCCTCAGAAGAAGAAACTGATGAAACCAACGAGGTTGCGAACATGTGTTTTATGGCTTCACAGAATCAAGTAAGTAATGATTATGATACAGAAGATTTACTTGATGCATTCAATGAAATTTTTCAAGAATTGAAAAAAGAAAAGATTAGAGTTAAGAATCTAGAGAAAGTTAATCAAACGCTTTCTCAAGAGAATCTTAACCTTGATAACGAAGTAAAATCTTTAAATTCTCGTATTTCAAGTTTAGATATGGATCTTGAATCTCTAAAAAAGAATTATGAAGAGATATCCAAGAACGTATCTAAGTTCAATAAAGGAAAAGAGAATTTAAACGATGTTCTTCAAAATCAAGTGAAATCTAGTCAAAAGTTTGGTCTTGGTTTTAAAAAATCTCCTGTAAAAGATCTTTCCTCTAAAAACACTAGTAGAAATAAACCTGAATCTATTTCTAGTGTTAAAAATAAACTGTATGAATTCTTTGAAAAGCCTAAGCTTATAATTTTTAGTGATAAAAGCAAGTCTAAAGTTCAGTCAAGTCGACTGAATCCATCTACCAGTCGTCTGTCCAGAGGAACTGAGTCTTATTCAACAAGACCAAAACCTCATATAAGTCGACCTACATCATCATCCAGTCGACTAACTTACAGTAGAAGTCGACTGAAGGATGCTATAAAGTCGACTGGACGGAACAAACTCGTATGGGTTCCAGTAAACTTGAAACTGAATGATAGAACTGCGTATATCAATTCATATATGTTAAATGTATGTAATTCTGTTAATTTTATTCCTGCTTATGAAGGAAAATCAAACTCATTATGGGTTTGGTTTCCCCCAAACTAATATGTTTTGGACCCAATGAAAAGGGTACCATATTCACATTGAATATCTTATAGGTACCAAAGAAAGATCGTTGGATACTTGACAGTGGGTGTTCAAAGCATATGACTGGTCATGCCAATCTCCTATCCACCATACAAAGCATCAATGGAGGAACAGTTACCTTTGGTGATAACAACAAAGGAAAAGTCATAGGAATCGACATGGTTGGTAAAAATGTTAATCCTACTATAGAAAATGTTTTGTTAGTTAGTGGACTAAAACATAATTTGTGAAGTATTAGTCAACTATGTGATAAAGGTTATAAAATTGTATTTGAAAAAGATGCTTGCTTAATTTATGATTCTACTATGCAAAACATTATTTTTCAAGGTTTTCGCAAAAACAATATTTATGAATTATGTTTGAATACAAATGATTTTTCAAATGTTTTTTGTTTAATAGCTTCGAATAATGATTCTTGGCTTTGGCATAGACGATTTGGTCATGTGAATATGAAAAATCTCTCTAAAATATCTAAGTATAACCTAGTTAAAGGACTGCCAAAACTATCCTTTAAAAAGGATAAGTTATGTGATGCATGTCAATTAGGAAAAAAAATTAAATCCACTTTTAAAACAAAAGAAGTAATCTCTACTAGTAGGCCACTTGAGTTAATTCATATGGATTTATTTGGCCCTACTAGAGTTGCTTCTTTAAATAAAAGTAGATATGTATTTGTTTTAGTAGATGATTTTTCACGATTCACTTGGACATTTTTTTTAAAACATAAAAATGATGCTTTTGATGAATTTGCAAATTTTTGTAAACGAATTCAAAATCAAAGATCTCTAACCATAGTCACTATTAGAAGTGATCATGGTGGAGAATTTGAAAATGAAACGTTTACAGAATATTGCAACAAGAATGGTATAACACATTCATTTGCATTTTCTAGAGCTTCACCACAAAATGGAGTGGTTGAAAGGAAAAATAGGACTTTGCAAGAATGCGCACGTACCATGCTTGTTGAAAGCAATTTACCTAAGTATTTTTGGGCTGAAGCCGTTGCTACAGTTTGTTATGTTTTAAACAGGATTCTAATAAGACCTAAGCTAAAGAAGACTTGTTATGAGTTATTTTTTAACAAAATTCCCAAAGTCTCTTATTTTAAGACATCTGGTTGTAAGTGTTTTATTCTGAACACTAAAGATAATTTGGATAAATTTGATCCTAGATCTAATGAGGGTATCTTTATAGGATACTCAAATAGGAGTAAAGCATATAGAATTTTCAGCAAGTCAACAATGACTATTGAAGAATCAATGCATGTTACATTCGATGAATCTCTGTCTTCATCAAATTTAATTAAAGATGATGAAACTGATTCATCACCTTTAAATAAAGTAATTACATCTTTAGAACAAACTAGTCTCGCAGATAAGTCGACCGATAAGGACATCAAGTCGACTGATGTAAACCAGTCGACTGAGGAACTTGTCAAGTCGACTGATCCTATTGTGATATCTTCAACTTTACCAAAATTTTTTGTTGAAGTTAGAGATCATCCTCATGACTTAATAATTGGTGACATATCCCATGGTATTCAGACACGATCACATATTAATATGATATCTCATACAACCTTCTTGTCGGATTTTGAACCGAAAAATATACAAGAAGCATGTGAGAATGAATTTTGGATGAATACCATGCAAGATGAGTTAAACCAATTTATAAGGAATGATGTATGGGATTTAGTTCCACGACCTCCTGATCATACTATTATTGGTACCAAATGGGTATTTAAAAATAACTTAGATGAATCAGGACAAGTTGTTAAGAACAAAGCTAGACTAGTTGCTCAAGGATATAATCAAGAAGAAGGCATAGATTTTGATGAAACATATGCTCCTGTTGCTAGATTAGAATCAATTCGTATTTTATTATCTTTTGCTTGTTTCATGAATTTTATACTTTATCAAATGGATGTTAAAAGTGTTTTTCTTAACGGGTTTATTAAAGAGAATGTTTATGTTAAACAACCACCAGGTTTTGAACATGAACAATTCCCAAACCATGTTTTTAAATTGAAAAAGGCTTTATACGGTCTTAAACAAGCACCATGTGCTTGGTATGATCGGTTGAAAACTTTTCTTTTAGAAACAGGGTTTGAGATAGGTAAAGTAGATACTATCTTGTTTATTAAGAGAATTAAGAATGATATTTTAATCATACAAATATATGTTGATGATATAATTTTTGGTTTTACTAATAATAATCTATGTTAAGAGTTTGCTAACACCATGAAAAACGAGTTTGAGATGAGTCACATGGGTGAACTCAATTATTTCCTTGGACTACAAATTAAATAGTCTTCAAATGGCATATTTATTAATCAAGAAAAATATGCAGAGGAATTACTCAAACGGCTTAACATGGATAGTACAAGTAGTAAATCCACACCTATGGCTACTACTACTACCCTTGACAAAGATATATTAGGTAAGAGTGTCGATCAGAAACTCTATCGAGGTATGATTGGTTCACTCTTATATATTACCGCTAGTAGACCAGATATTATGTTCAGTGTATGTTTGTGTGCTAGATATCAGTCTAGTCCTAAAGAGTCTCATTTAAAAGCAGTGAACCGAATTTTAAGATATATTAAAGGCACATCTGATTATGGCTTATTTTATCCACGCACCGATAATTTCCAACTTTTGTCGTATAGTGATGCTGATTTTGCTCGTAGCAAAACTGATCGCAAGAGAACTAGTAGAACATGTCACTTTTTGGGACATTCTCTAGTTTCTTGGTGCAGTAAAAAGCAAAATTCAGTGTCCCTATCTCCTACAGAAGCTGAATATATCACTGCAAGTTTGGCATGTGCACAAATTTTGTGGATGAAACAAACCATATTAGATTATGGTATTTCTTTTAAAAAACCTTCAATAATGTGTGATAATACCAGTGCAATTAATTTATCTAAAAATCCGGTTCAACATTCACGTACGAAACATATTGATATTCGACATCATTTTCTACGTGATCATGTTTTAAAAGGAGACATATCTTTAGATTGTATCTCTACTGATAAACAAGTTGCTGATATCTTTACAAAACCCCTTAAAGAAGACATTTTTATCACTTTAAGAAGAGAACTAGGGATATGTAATTTTTTTGATATTTGTTGAAAATATTTCTGTTAAGTCGACTGAGATTTTCCTAAGTCGACTGTCCTGTATTTTCTATATATACTTATTTTTCTCTCTGACCAGTCGACTGCAATTTCACCAAGTCGACTGATCAGTTGTTATAAATACTTATTTTTCTCTCGACTAAGTCGACTGTCTCTTAATACCAGTCGACTGTCGCGAATCAGTCTGTCTTCATCGTCGAATCATCACATAATTTTTGAGACAAATTGTTATCTTTTTACTCGCCCGTGACTTCTTTGTGAGCCGTTGATCTCATTCCTATTCAATTCCAGCCATTTACTTTCTGCTAAAAACCCTCTTCACAACCTCAATTTTTCACTTTCACTTTTACCCCAATCTGAAACCCTAAGAGAAAGAGATAGATCCAGAAGTCAACTGCCGAATCTGTTTGGAGCTGCTGATTTCCGATCCCTCTGCTGTTTGATTCCATTCTCCTTGTTGGTATAATCTTTTTAAATATCACTTCTCTTTGTTTGATTCTGTTAAATTTCTTAATGGCTCCTAAAAGATATAAGAGATCCCATGTTGATGATAGTTCTTCATCAAAAGACTATTCTCAATACTTAGGAGTCCTGATCTCTTAGAAAAGTGGTATCTTATTTGTAACATTGTGATTTTTCCGGGTAGATTTGTCAACTTCAATGATTTAGATAGGTTTAATCTTATCTCTCTTTTTCAACATTGTAGTCTATATGAGTTTTTATCCTTGGAAAATCAACCCGACTACTACCCACAACTCATCTATCTTTTTATACCAATATGAGAGTAGTTCAAACGGATGACGGAGAAATTGTTGTTTATTCTTCGGGCAAAAATAAGAAGATTAAACTCACATCCGAGAGAATTAATCTTATTATGGGTATTGATGATGAGGGACTTGATTTAGGTGAGATCATTTTAGATGATGCATCTATCCTGTCTAAAATCTTTTTACCAAATCATGGACCCCCCATGACTAGTAAATCTATCACACCTATTGCAAAACTAGTTGCAAGAATACTATCATATAATATTCTTCCCAAAACAGGGAGATCTGATCAGTATTCTATGGAATTGCAACAAGCAGTTTATGCAATTTTTGGTAGAATAAATATCAATTGGGGTCGTGTCATCTTTTCGAGACTCCATAAGTCTCATACCCACTTTTTACCATTTGGTTGTCTCCTCACTCGTGTCTTCCTTGCTTATGATATTGATCTCGACTCCGAGACCAATGTTATTAAGCATTATGAGTGCTTCGATCGTGCCAGTTTAGCACGTATGAAGATTCTTGATCCTCCGTCTAGAACTTCCCCTAGGTCTCCTCCCTACACTCAGGTTCCTCTAGCCACTTCTGTTAGACCTTCTTCAGCCTCTAGTTCTTCTCGTCCTCGTGCTGATTTTGATGATCCGCGTACTCTACATCATTGTGTTAACTATCTAATGGATCGTCAAGACACTCTTGATTCTCATATTAACTCCCTTGACTCTAAAATCTCCAATCTGACTCATCTTTTTACAGCTCAATTTCCCCCACCGTCTCAAGATGCTAATGAAGACACAGAAGATGACGATTGATGATTTGTTCGTTTTGTTTCCTATGTATTTTTTTATTTTTTTCTTATCTGCTGTTAAAATTTTGTAAGACTTCGTTATTTTTATAAAGACATTCCTATATTATTACTTGTTATCTTATTTTTTTGTTGATGACAAAGGGGGAGAAAAACCTCATGTTGAGTATGCTGTATGCTGTTAAATTTTTTCTCTGTTAAGTCGACTGCTCTCTTGATTAAATTTTTTCTCTGTTAAGTCGACTGCTTTCTTGATAAGTCGACTGATAAAGTCTGTTAAAGTTTTTTTTATGATTTATGTTTATGTATGCATGCTGTGCTTTTAATAGGGGGAGCATATCAATTCTATTATGTTATTATAATCAGCTATTGTGTTGTCATCATCAAAAAAAGGGAGAATGTTGATTCTTGATTTTGATGATTACAACACACTGCAACATGTATCTATGCTATACTTTATAATTGCAGGTTGTATACACAAAGGCCTCATTACTATACAGCTGAACAAATGTACAAGCACACGCTCTGGATAAAGACAATGCCTTCACTGAAGACTCAAGACAAGACTTATGCTTAAAGTGTCATATATTGTTATGTCTTGTAAACAAATGTAATATTTTGCTTTATTTGAGTCTTAGAATGATGTACAGCCTTGTCACACACACATACACTCACATATAACTCTTTTAAATGTGTGATTTTTTCCAAACCAAAAGTCAAAACAGCTTGAACTAGATCAGCTGTTGCGTACCAGTCGACTGCTACTTGCTCCAGTCGACTGAGCTGGTACAAAACTGCCTAATCTTATTCAAACTCTGACCAGTCAACTCATCATGGCAACCCAGTCGACTGTTCAAGTGCGTTTGATAGTTTTCTGTTTTTAAAATTGTTTTTCAAATTCAAATCTTTTCAGATCCGTTGGTTGACAGTTGGAACAACTGATTCCCAACGTCCAGTGAATCTATCTCTATAAATAGAGGTTAGACTCCACTGTTAAAAACACTTATACTCCAAGCATTCTTTTTGAGATCTTAAGTTTTACATTTTCCAAGAGAAAAAGCTTTCAAATCACTAAGTCTTGGTTCTCTGTTTTTAGTCCAGTATACATCTAATTTCGTTCTGGACTGAATATAGAAGTCAACCATTTAGCCACGTACTATATCACAATCATAAACAAGGCTATAGGTTGATTGTAAATTTTTTTTATTATTTTCTTTTCCTCTCGGTTGGAGAGTAGGACTTTAGGGTGTAGAGTCAGGTTTGTCACTCTTGGTGGAAGAGTGGGTTGCTTTCTCTGGTTGAGAGAAAGGACTACGGGTTAGACAAGATTGTTGTCTGAACGCCATAGGGTATTCTTGTAAACTTTTTCAAGAATAGTGGAAATCTCAAGTGGGTTGCTTGGGGACTGGATGTAGGTCGGGAGGACTGAACCAGGATACATCGTGTGCACTCTGTGGTTGTATCTCTCTAACTTGCATTTATATTTTCTCAGTTTGTGTTGTTTCTGTGAAACTTGTCTGGACAGTCGACTGGTCAGACTCGTATACTTTGATAGTTTTCTGGTTATTAAGTCGACTGTCTTAACTCTGAGTCGACTTCACAGATTTGTTTGAATTAACTTTTATTTGGTTAATTCAGTCGACTGGTTCACTCTTTAAGTTGACTGCACAGAAGAAAATTCTTTACTCCGCAATTTAATTTTCATAAACATTATTCACCCCCCCTCTAGTGTTTGTTGTCTCGCCTACAGGATCCAACAATTATACTTAAAAGCCAGATAAATTGAGTTTAGTTTGGCAGATAGGTTGATCGTAAATCATATGGTAGCTCTTTTCAACTTATGATTATGATCTTTCCTATATCTGAACCAGTCCCAGTGTATTCCGTTTTAACTAACAAGCTTGGTGCAGCTGTGTTCAATGGAGGAAAGTCTATAACCGGACATCAATGGAGGCAAATTTGCAACTGGATATCGGAAGGCAAGTCTGCTACCGAATATCCAGAAGGCAAACCTGCAACCGGATGTCGAAAAAGCAAATTTGTGACCTGATATGAAGGTAGCAAGTCTGCAGTCAAACGACAAATGAGCTCAAGCCGCAGCATAGGAATTGAGGAAGAACAATAAAGCCACACAGACGACTCAATATCGAGACTGAAATTTGCAATGTACCAAGGAAGGCACTGGTGGAAATTTGCAAAAACCAGACGCCATCACCAGGAACTAATCAAGACTAAGTTCGAGGAAGGATCTGTCGATGACCAACTCAATCATTTTCCAGGAGCGACAGAGATCTCCAAAGTCAATTTATGATCAAACAACCGCTAGAAGCACGCCGAGGAAGAACTCTCGCCCATACAAAGGACGATCATGTCAAATATTCAGCAAAACCATCGAAGGAACTGCTAAGGGCTAAAGCGGCAATTTGTGACTTCGACATTTTCTAAGGAGGGAGTGGTCATCAACCAGCAAAAGTTGCAATCAAGACATGAATCGATATCACTGGTGGACAAGAACAAAGCAAAATAATGCGACCGTTGTATACTCCAGAGCAGAAATAGAAGAATGTCAACCTCAAATTCATAATGGACCTGTCCAGAAGACTGAAGAACAACAAATTCTACTGGGTAGAAGACCAGTTTGTCGAGAATATCACTCGAGAAACTTGAGATGGTTCAGAAAAAATATCTCATAAACCATTGATAATTGTGTTATGTTTTCCTCTCCACTAGCGTCGTTCTGAGGACAGAACTATTCTAAGGAAGGAGTAATGTAACACCCCGCAAAATAGCATATATCTATTTTGTATTATAATCCGTGCACAGTTGAGAATTGCACGCGATTATGTATTTTTCTAATAATAATTGGTTTAAATTGAGGAATTTTCAGATATATTATATATTCTGAACCCGATGAAATGCATTCGGGATATTTTCTCAATTAACTTTTGTATGTTATTCCGATTGTTTAAATAAGACAATCTTTGGGAAAATAATATTTTTATACAATATATTCGTATATTTTACAAATAAATATTTTATTTGTAATGAGTATATACATATATATGAATGTATGTACATTTTGATTGGATTGTATATAATATATATATACATGAATACTTGTATGTATTTTTAAATGTATACGTATATGTATGTATTTATATATATTTGTATGTATACATATTTAATTGAATGGTATTGAAATGGATTGTAAATACGTATATATATATATATATATATATATATATATATATATATATATATATATATATATATATAGGGAAAGCTTCGGTTGTACACTCCTCTAGTGCACACAGCCGTAGCACTCGCGCTCAGTCGTCCGATCTAGCTTTTGATCATGATGCATATCTAATGGCTGAGCTACTCTCCCACTTACGGAGGGGTATTTTGGTATTTTACCCTTACCCCTCAGATGCTACCCTCTCTTTCTCTCTACCTTATCGATCTACCCCTTTTCGATCTTCACCTCTCTCTCTCTCTGCCCCTTTTCGATCTGAAAAACAGAAACCCTAATCTAAAATTTCGAGCGACCTCTCTCTATCTCGATCGACTCGAAACCCTAATCTCCTAATCACTCTCTCGAGCAACCTCTCTCAGTCTCTCCATCGATGCGAAACCCTATTCCTTCTCAGATCGATCGCTTACCCCAGGTGTTCACCCAAACCTCCCTCTCTCTGTCTCTCTTAGTCGATAAATCTGCCTCTCTCTCGAGCGACACTCCAATCTCAAGAATCGAAACCCTAAGGTATAAAATGAGTATACTTTCATCTAAATTCTTATTGCTATGTTTTTGCTATTTCTATCTAATATTTCTACTTGCTCATACTTTGATATGCAATTGCAGTACAATTGGGTTTATTGTTATTGCGATTTAAATTTTTTGATATTATTGGATAAACTGCTACCTATGTTCTCATATTTTGATCATAATATGATTTTGAGCTCAAATTAAATTTAATGTATATCTGAGACATTTGGCATTCAGTTTATATTAATTGTTATTAGCTGACTTAAGATCATTAAGTTTACTCAAATTCATGTATTTCGGTAGTTAACTTTGATTTTCATGCTCATATTATTTGTTTAAATTTCCATTTTAACTTACTTTGATTTCATCTTTGCAATCGTAGCAGTGCATTCATTGAAGAAGAGGTGAATTCTTCAATTGAAGATAGTTCTGAGGATGGTAACGACTATATGAATTGAGGGAATTATTTGGTTCGCGAACAATTTGGTAAATTTGATGTCTTGCTGTCTTTAATTTTGGGGATGAATCGATAGGTAGTGATGAATGCATGAAATGGTCAAGTTGAATTTATTGTTTTCCCCACCTACCAAGTCAAATATATCTTTGTGCTTCTCTGTTTTTATATAGATACTGGGCTGGTGTGTGGTGCACACAGCTGTGTGCACTCCTACTCAGTCGTCTGATCTTGATCTTGATCCTGATCCATATCTAGTGGCTGTGCAACACTTCCACTCATTTTCACACTTACTGAGGGGTAGTTTGTAATTTTTATATAAGAGCTTTTGCCCTAGCTGGATCTCTGTTTGATAGCTTCAGCTATGTTTGGTTATTGAGCTCTGTTAATATTTGTTTTTTGAATGAACTTAAAAATTGATATGGGTTTACATTAGTTTGGTTATTGAGCTCTTCAAATATTAGCAGTAGCTCAATTTCATTTTCAGCTGTGTTTCATAGTGAGCTCTGTTTCAAAATGGGTTTGCTTTGCAGCGTGGCTGTGTTGTTTTTTTAGAGACAGCATATATTTGATTTTGGTAGTGGTGGGGTCTGTGAAGGTTGCATCTATTAGGCGTAGCAATCTAATGCAGCCATAGTGCTAAACCTATACACTTTCTTGGCGGAATGCTTGATACACTTATACACTTATGAAATCACCTAGTGTTGTGAATTCATGTGACATCTGAGCCTACTTCATTTGATGTTATTAGCATAAACATGCTTTCCATTATCTAAATTTTTGTTCTGAGCCTATAATAATGCCTGATTGATGATATTTTGTAGCAGCATTAACAATCCAGCATTAGCAGTGTGAGAACATGAATACAGCAGCATTAGCAGCAGTAGCAGCAGTAGCGGTGTGAGAAGATGATATTTTGTAATACAATCCAGTGCAGGGATGGATGAGGATGGTCCTTCAGCTGGTGGTAGCGGTGCTGGCCCTAAGATTGAGGAGGTCGACTAAGTTTCTTCTTGATCTCTTGCAGGGCGATTGTTGTCTTTCTTCTACTGTTACAATATATTGCTGCTATGAAATTGTTATCTAGTTTTATCATTTTGGTTTCTTTTTGTTGGTTTTAATGGGAGATTTGGCCTGGCATGATTTAAAGGCATGGGGATGATATATGTTAGAGATATTTGGTAGTTATATAATGTAGTAGTTTTAATTCTGGTATATCTCTGTTTTTAGTTCTGGTATCTTTGTCTTTTCTTTTTAACTTTGTCTTGATTAGTTGATTGAGGTGTGCATATAAATTGTTTTGATTTCAGCTATACTTGTTGATCTCTGTGCAAGCAAGCTTCTGCTTGGGTTTTTTTTACTTTAAATGGTGATTGATGATCTCTTTGGGATTATTAGATTATAGTCAGTTCATCATGTAGCACGATTTCGAGATCCTTCCATTCCATTGTGGTAAAGTGCTTCAGGGGACATTGAGAACATTTCCAAATTCTTTACCATGCACCATTTTAAGAGAAATCCCTCATCAATATGATATGTATTCCAAAGAATGAGCAGGTTGCCTGTGCATTCCATCCTCAAAAGATTGGCAGTTAGAGAGATATAATATGTTGGAACACAATATAATTTATGTTTCGCAAAAAGAATGACTTTGCCTTCGAAGCCTGAAATTAATTATACAGTGCTCAAAGTTCTCATAAACACATAAATAGAGCGATGAAATGCAACAAAACAACATATATACAACCAATTAGCCTAATAAACAATCAGGAAAAACAGCTCATTCAGTCTGGAAACAAATGTAAACAGAGCTCAAAAATATCATAAACACATAACCACATGTACTGTTAACAGTGTTGATTACAGCTTAATAACTACATGTAAAAAGTATGAATTAGTTGCTTCTGCTTGGTTTTGTGCTACTACATGCTTGAAATCATTCTTCGCAGGCTCAGACCCTATACAAGAAAATGAACAAAATGTATCATGCTTAAGTGTATCAGGCAGACATTTATGAAATGCATCAAATTAAGAAGCACATTTATGGAATGCATCAAATTGAGAAGCACTCTGGCTACAACAACAACAAAAATTTATGCACTAAAAATTCATCACTGCCTACAAAAACAACAAAAATTTGTAATCAACTCTGGTTGCTCATAAATTGCTTCTTAAACTACTGCATTCATCACTGCTCATAAACTGCATGCATTCATCACTGCTGCTCACTATTTGTTTTTGCTTAAATATGCTCCATTTGCATGCTGATCCCCTTCACAACAATAAAAAAAAACATTTATTTCAGTTTAAATGAAGCACCACAACAAAACTAACAGTGAGCATGATTTGGATCTGAACATGACATTAAGTATATATTAATGTAGGCTCAGAACATGAATTCACTACTCAAGTGTATCAAATAGTGACAATTTTTTGACTGGTTAAGCATAAGTGTATCAAGCACAAGTCTATGAAATGCAACAAATTGAGAAGCAGATATGGCTGCAGTTGTATGCCATGCCTACTAGCTGCTATCTTCAAAAACCCCCACCTTTTCCAAGTATCAGAAAGCCGTGCTTAAAGTAACTAAATTCAAATATAAACATAGCTCAAGTTCTACATACATAGAGATATAATAAGGCCATGGGGCTTTGGTGCATCTCATAAAATAATATTAGAATGGTCAAAATTCATAGAAAATTAAGCTCAACAGGCTAAAAAAGCACAAGTTCCTGACTTAACAGTCAGGAAACCATAAAAGCACTAAACTTTACTTGACTTAGTACGTGGGGAAAACAAAAATTTATACTTGACAGTTGCATGCATTCATCATTGCCTACAAATCACCACAAAATAAAATACAATAAGGCAAACAATTTACCACAGATTAGGGAATCAAATACTTCCCTCAGTTCATATAATCGGTATTGTCATGGGAACATTCTTCAGTAGAGGAATTCACCTCTTCTTCATTGAATGCATAAAAAATTGTCAAACTAGTACAAGCTAATTTGCACATATAGTAGCATCAGCACCCTCTTCGATCAATCTCCTTTTAGCTGAAGCTCCAAGCTTCCACGAATGTAACTACTTCAACTCCATCATCAGCTCATAGTTCATGTAAAAGGCACATAGAAAAAGAAAGTGTTACTTATAAATGTACAACACATTATTTCGAAAGTTACAAATCAAAAATTAAATCTATGAATGCCAAAATGTAAACTGTAATCAGGGATGTACCACATGCAGCAATAGTTTAGTAGCAACAGTAACATAACAATCAGTTTCTAAGAGTAAATTTAATAGATCAAATTAATAACATCTGAAGCATGCCAAATGTCTCAGATATACATTAAATTGAATCTGAGCTCATAATCATATTATGATCAAAATATGAGAACATAGGTAGCAGTTTATCCA
Organism: Hemerocallis citrina; assembly: GCA_017893485.1. Classification (NCBI taxonomy): domain Eukaryota; kingdom Viridiplantae; phylum Streptophyta; class Magnoliopsida; order Asparagales; family Asphodelaceae; genus Hemerocallis; species Hemerocallis citrina. Next base: position 158,133,293 of record CM030359.1, read on the forward strand.
ATAATATCAAAAGGTTTAAATCGCATTAACAATAAACCCAATTGTACTGCAATTGCATATCAAAGTATGAGCAAATAGAAATATTAGATAGAAACAGCAAAAACATAGCAATAAGAATTTAGATGAAAGTATACTCATTTTATACCTTGGGGTTTCGATTCTTGAGATTAGAGCGTCGCTCGAGAGAGAGGCGGAGAGAGGGAGGTTTGGGTGAACACCTGGGGTAAGCGATCGATCTGAGAAGGAGAAGCGATCGATCTGAGAAGGAGTAGGGTTTCACGTCGATGGAGAGACTGAGAAAGGTTGCTCGAGAGAGAGATTATGAGATTAGGGTTTCGAATCGCATTGATGGAGAGACTGAGAGAGGTCGCTCGAGAGTGATTAGGAGATTAGGGTTTCGAGTCGATGGAGATAGAGAGAGGTAGCTCGAAATTTTAGATTAGGATTTCTGTTTTTTAGATCGAAAAGGGGCAGAGAGAGAGAGAGAGAGAGGTGAAGATTGAAAAGGGGCAGTTCGATAAGGTAGAGAGAAAGAGAGGGTAGCATCTGAGGGGTAAGGGTAAAATACCAAAATACCCCTCTGTAAGTGGGAGAGTAGCTCAGCCATTAGATCTGCATCATGATCAAAAGCTAGATTAAACGGCTGAGCGCGAGTGCACACGGTTGTGTGCACTAGAGGAGTGCACAACCGAAGCTTTCCCTATATATATATATTGGAGTGTATGTGTATATTTTGTATACTTATAAGTATTTTGTATACATATGAAAGTGTATGTATTTTAGAGATTTTTGTATGCATATGAATTAATCTAGAGTTCTCTTTTGATCATGATGATCAAACAAAAGATCTAGGGCTAGGATTGATTGATGATCAAATAAAAAACCACCCTCACCCTTTCCCTTCCCCATCTTCTCCACCGACCTACCCCCTTCTCTCTCTCTCTTGGCAGTCGAAACCCACTCTCCACCCCCATCTCCACTCTCATCTCATCTCACCTCCTCTTATTCTCTAAACCCATGTCCTTCTTCTACTTCTTCTACTCTTCATATTCTTCTACTACTTTTTTCATGGGATGATAAAAGAAAGAGAGAATGAGAGTTGGTTATTTATAGATTCAAGATGATCAAGGAGGAGGTGTATAAGTGCTCAAGGAGGAGAAGAAGCATTCAAGAGCATGGAGCTTGAAGATTCTTCAATCAAATTTGGTGGGTGTTTTCCAACTCTAAATTAGTATATTTTTTTGTGTGTGAAAATTGGTGTGTAGTATTAGCTGAAAGGGCACGATTACCATGTATAAGTTTTTGATTCGCTAGATAAATTGAACTTGTATGTTAGTGAAATTCACACTATGTTTCATGTTAACGAACACTTATGTAGTATGCTGAATTAGGATTTTCAACTGGGCAAACGACTTAGAATCTGGTCATAAAATTTTAATAGCATGTTCTAAGATGAGTTTAGAGCATCCTCAATTATATTTTGGTTTTTTCTGGGTTCATTTAGTAGCTCAACAAAGTGTTTCTTTTCAAAATAGTGAGCAACACAAAAACTAGCTATATCCTGTTTTCTGAACGATGTTTGAAAATTCGTAGCTTAGAATTGGTGTAGTATCTTGAGCTCAAACTTTTTTTAGATATTCTTAAATGGCTTAACAACCTTAGTTTCAAATTTCATTTTTTTTCAGAATTTATTTGATATTTCTAAAAAAATTCATTTGGTCTACTGGTTGAGATGGCTAACTAGCTCTGTCCAGATCTCAAGTTGAAGTTCAAACAATTTTAACTATTTTTGGATATATAATTTGATAATGAGAATTTTTGTATAGCATCTTCTATGTGTCTAGATCATGTTTATAAAGTTTCAGAATTGTTAGACATCCCTTGATGCTCTTTAAAAATTGTATTGCAAGAGAGTGTTTGCACACTGCCTGGAAAGCTGACTGATTTTCTACTAATTTCAAAACGGTATAACTCTTTGAGTATTTTGAATCTTGATGAGATTTTGGGAATAATGAACCTGTATATGTGTAGTTCATGAATATTAACTTTCATAATAATTGGAGGTATGGTTGCATTGATATTAATTTTTGAATACAGTATGTTCAATTCAGTTCGGACTTTAACTAGTCAGCGAATTTGTGAAATTCTGAATTTGTGTGTTGAGAATCTGGAAGAATGATCAACTAGAGGTTTGTAGTAGAGAGTCTTAGCAATCCAAAATATCTTGAATCATGAAATTCCAGTTTTTATAGCAAAAGATATGATTTTTCTATGTTTGGGGTAGAACCAGTCCTAATAAAAGGACCTTGTTTTGTAGAGTAACTCATTTCCTGTGTACACCTGGTGAGAAATAGGGATTTTCTAGTGTTTTAATGGATGAATATGAGGATGTGATCAACTAGGAGGTTGTATTAGACACTCTTAGCTTTCTATAGAATCCAAAATTGTGTAATTCCGATAAGTGAGCGAGTTTTTATGTCATTAGCAAGATGCAGCAAATGCATTGAAGAAGTGTACAGCTGAGAACATACAAAGATTTTATAGCATCTAGATGGCTGAATCTGAAGGAATGGTTAACTAGAAACTTGAAGTATAGAGTCTTAGCTTTCCAGAATGGGTAAGATCATGCAATTCCAAATTGTATTTTGAAAGTTATGAATTTTTCAAAGTGCATCAACTGCATTTCCTTGAACTGCTTATTATTAGTAGATTGCTAAGGGGTTTTCTCACTTTAGTTGGCATAACTTGGGATAGTTGTCAACTAGAGAAGTGAAGTAGAGGATTATACATTGCTACAGGATCTGGAATCATCAAATTTGGGTTAGTAGATGATTTGATAAGGAATTTTCTAAATGCTACATGATTATGACTATGAGTTGATTTGAATTTTAAGATATTGAATAATTATCCCTATTAAGCACTTCATTTGGAACTTAGATAAGATTCTTGTGCTTAGTACTCATGGTGGACACATGAGTAAGTTTAGGAGAATAGTTATATGGTAGATTTGTTGTATTGTGGTGCACGTAGCTAGTATAGCTTAGAGCTAGTCTAGCGTTGTTGATACCCTAGGACTATAAACCTAGTCGGCAAGTATTGTAATTGAATTCTTCTGCCTCATTAATTGGATAGTCATCCCTCGTGTACCGACGAACTCTTACCCAATGGGTAATTGATCTCGGACCCGGATACTGGATGCAATCCAAGTCAGAGGTGGTGGTGAACGATGGAGATCGGGTCGCCAGTGTTTGAGTTATTTGACCAGGTTGGATCCATTTCTGACCTAGGTATTACTGAAACTGATTAGTGTATTTGTACCCTAGGTCTGTCAATAAGTCAGGTGTTGATGTTTATGTATGTTTACCTCTATTGATGGGTGTAAGGCTTCTCTAGGGTCATGGGTCGGGGATTTGGTTGAGGACCAACAGGGGTTTGGTAGCCGATGAGTATCGACTCGCCGGGTTATTAATTTGACAGACCAGCCAGGGATCAATTGTTTGTTAAAAATTCGTGCATGATTTTGGGTGACAAATGTAATTTCTAGTAAACTATTATTTAATTAAGTTTCTTTACTTTCCTCTTATAAGACCGAGTTGATGTTAAGGGTGATTCTCTGTAATTCGACTTGTTCTAAGGTCCAGCACTAGGCGGTGATAACCAGGATTGTCTCTTCTTGTCAACGGGATACGGGACTCGTATCTCACTCTGTTAATTCCTGAAGTGCCATGGTAAGAATGAGAGAGTTCCTATCGGATAGGGGGATTAGACCATTAAGGCCGTCATATTCTTATATTGAGTGGACACGAACAGACCATGGGGCTACTGTCCCATGGATCTTCGGCGCCATAGATATGCGGTTGTGTATCTGTAAGATCATCACGGCATTTGGTGTGATCCAGACCGGATTAGGGCATTAGTAGCAAACGGGGACACCATCATGTTTAGCAGTAATAACTGTAGGCTTCACCAGCCACATTGTATCTATCAGGAACGGGTTGAGAACAATAGTAGAATGCATTGCACGGCGAGGGTTCGAAATTGTGGAACTGGAGAAGACGTCCTGATTTGGAGTGTATGTAGTTTAGGATGCATGCGTGTCCAAAGTCTTGCTGATTAGACTAAGTGCATCTGTTTTATGTACATTGTATAGTATGCATTAGGCTTCAGGTCATGGCATTCACTAACACTATGATTTGAGGATGCACGTTTCTGTTTTCATTAAAGGCTTGTTGTGATTGCTAGTTGGAGATCGTTGTTTTCTTATCAGCATTGCGTCAGTATATGTACTGACGTGCCCACTTAATTAGGTGTTGGATACCGGGTCATGAGTGCAGGAGCACTCAAGATAAGCAAGGCATCAAAGTGGAGTAGCAATGTACCTATCTACCATTCGAGCAGGTGCAGAAATATCAGAGTAGCGCAGCAGAAGATTCGAGCTACAAGGCCCATCTCAGCGAAGCAGATTGACCACTTAGTGGAGTTCCAGTGGAAGATCAGTTGACTGCCAATCTCATGGGCAGGCACAATGTTTAAGTAGTATTTGTAATACTTTAATGTAATTTGTCTTCCTTGTTCAAGAACAAGATAATGATTGTAATTAATGATGGATTGATTTTACTTTGCAATAAAAAGTTTTTAAATTTCAGTGTTATTACTGTGTTGAGATGCATTTGAAGGAAAAGATTCTGGTTTGTGTCATGGATTTCCGGTAGTGGGATCTGGGGCGCTACTTAATATATAAGAAAATCTAGGGTTACCCCCAGGATTACTTGTGGTAAGATTTGAGTATAGTTTTAGAAGGATTCTTAAATTTCCATGTGAATCAAAATCATTTGTGGGAAGGATATGCATTCCTCTTTAAAAAAGTGGGATTTGTGGATTCCACCACATAAAAAATAACTGAGATGATCACATTACCATAACACCATCTAGATTTTTGATAATATTTCTACCTTGCCACTTTAAGTTTCCTCTAACAAATTTGTTACTCTGCCTTATCAAGGTGGAATTTGTGCATATTTATATATAAAGAAAAACATCAAATTAGAGACTGAACATAATTAAATATGTGTGATATATGTTTCAGTATAATGTATCAATTCTAACAATGGTATCCACCATTACTTATAAAAAAATTGAAGGGGAAACCTCTGTCTACTAAGTCATAAATAATATATTTCATTGTTAATTAAAATCTACGTATGCCTAAGATCATGTGTTTGTACTACATGCATTTTATTTTTTATTTTTGTTATGTTTTTTTATCTACCTGATTTGATTATATTAGAATCATAATATAACTTTTTGAGTCATCTATTTGTCACTCTACTCAGTGTTTATAAGATATATATCAGTATTGGTTTTACACGTGTTGTGCATGTGCATCAATAACTAAAGTAGATAACAGTTATATTGGTTTTCTAAAGATTAAAGCGAAAATGGTATTTTCATTAATGTCTACCATAGTGAAGGATTGCTAAGAATCAATTAGTCTATACCAAACACTATAATAAAATATTTCCTAGAATGCAATGTCTTATACCAAACGCAGTATTGCAACATTTCTGAGAATCACGATTCCTACCTTCACATTCATGGGAATCTGCTCATTCCCAGGAATTCTCCAATCCTCGTACTGTTTGGTACGCAGATTGGAGAATTCCTTCGAATGGGTGGATTCTTGGGAATGTGAGGGTAGGAATCATAATTCTCAGGAATGCTATAATACTGTGTTTGGTACAAGACATTGCATTCTAGAGAATATTTTATTACTATGTTTGGTATAGACCAATTCATTCTTATCAATCATTTTGTATAGTAGACATTACCGAAAATACCATTTTGGGATTATTTTCAAAAAATCAATATATTTGTTATCTACTTTAGTAATCGATGCATATGCGTGACACGTGCAAAACAAATACTGATATATATCTTATAAAACCTGAGTACAGTAACAATGGATGACTCAAAAAGTTATATTATAATTCTAATATGTATTTCAACTATGTAGATAAAAAATATAACAAAAAGAAAAAAATGAAATGCACGCAGTTCAAACACATGATCATAGGCATATGTGGTTTATCATTATCAATGAAATATAATATTTATGACTTAGTAGACAGAGAATTTTTCCTTCAATTTTTTTTATGAATAATGTTAGGTATTATTGTTAAAATTGATACATTATACAGAAACATATTTCATACTTATTTAATTCTGTTCTGTCTTTAATTGGATGTTTATCTTTATATGTAAATATGCACAAATCTCACCATGATAAGTCAGAGTGACAAATTTGTTGGAGGGAACATAAAGCAGTAATATGATAAGGAAGAACGATTATAAAAAATATGGAGGGTGTTTTGCTAATGTGATAATCTCAGCTATTTTTTAGTGTAGAGGAATCCATAAATCCCACCATTTTAAAGAGGAATGTATATCATTTTCAACAAATGATTTTGATTCCCATGAGAATTTAAGAACCCTTTCAAAACGATACTTTTATTTTACTAAACAAGGTAATTCAAGAGAAAATCTTTGATTCTCTTGTATATTATCACGTACCAAATGCCCTATAGAGATTTCTCAAAAAGCTCATTGGGAAAAAAAAATTAAAGCTCTGAAAATTAATCATAATTCATAATTGCTAAATCCTTCACTTTCCACTCTTTCTAGTATCACTTTTCGGATGTGAACAATGGACATGTATGGTTACATATCTTATCAAAAAAACGCATGAACTTATTTTAAGAACAAAATCAAAGATAAGTATAATCCAACAGTCGTATTTTGCTCTCTTCCCCATTCTCATAAATTTGGTACATCCTTAATTACTTTTTAGTCACAATTGCATTTACATTTTTTTTTGAAAACTCATAATTAGGAAAGGAATTAAAAACTCTATTAGGGCATCCACTATCGTTGATCCTAAAATAGGCATATATAGCGTTTAGGAAATAGCAATTGAAGGTGAGCGCTGCAGTCGTAAAAGTCAAATTTAGAAGAGATGGAAGAACATCTTCCGTCTAATCTCTTTTTGCGGGTTTTTTTATAATAATTTTTCTAATTTTTTTAATTTTTTAATTTTAATAAGTATAATGGCATTTTCGTAATTAACTTGATGGCGTTTTGGTAAATATGTTTTAAAAAAATTTGGTGGACGGATGAACTTCATCCGTCCCACATTTTTTTTAATTTTTTTTTAAAAAAATTGAAAATGGCATTTGCGTCATAAAATGGGTGGCATTTATGAAATATTTTTTGAAAAATTTTGTGGCACGGTGCTTCTTCATCCGTCCCACCAGTTTTTTGTAATTTTTTTTATAAAAATTATTAAAATAGCATTTTTTAATGAAATGGTTGGCAGTTGCGTAATTAAATGTTGGTGGACGGATGATCTTCATCCGTCCATCATCCGTCCGTTCTAAAAAAAAAATTGTGACGGAGCTTCATCTTCATCTTCTATATTTAGCATTTCTCTATCACCAATTCTAAGTTTAGCGAAGCACTGTTCACTCCTATTCTAATAAATGTGTTTTTAGCAAACGAATGTGGCACTCTTTTATAAATTGATTGCTATTTTTTGGATATTTAGAAAACGATAGTGGATGCTCTTCGGAAAGTTAATCATAATTCATAGATGCTAAATCATTCACTTTCCACTCTTTCTCACTGTTACTTTCGACCGTGAACATTGAAAATATATTGTTACTTATCGTATCAAGAAAATGCGCAACCTTATTTAAAGGATAAAAACAAAGATAAGTACAAACCAATAATCATATTTTTGTATCTTCCTTATTCTCATAAATTTGGTATATCCTTCCTTCTAGCCATAATTGCATGTAGTGGTTATTTCTCTAAAAATAATAATTATGAAATAAATTAAAACTCTAATGAGAAAGTCAATTATTGTTTCTGCTTATTTTGGTGTGGGAGCAAACATATAATGAGTTTATATTTAATGAAAACTAAAAATATGACCTTTGATCTTTGCCGTGAAATGCTGTTAGAGCTCCTGAGATAAATCCGGATCGTTAATTGAACACCATGTTCTGGATCCGATGGTTGCTGACGCGGTCGATAGACCTACAAAAAGCCTGAAACACCAGGGGTGGCCTCAACGACAAACCATCTGACACTCAAGTTAGAACCAGATAGAGAAAGAGAGTTAGAGAGAGAAACTATTGATTACCTTTTGACTGAGAAGGGGGAGGGTATTTATAAGCCTGAGAAACAGTACATTAGATTGATATGAATCCATTAAATCAACTATGAATTCCTTATCTTCTATTTGAATCTCTCCCTGAAGAGATAAACTCTCTTGTTTGGGAATAAGAGATTTGACTAACAACCTTCGTCGGCTGGATCTCTCTTAGTGAGCCAAATCTATGGGCTTTGAAAGAGGCCCATGTCTTGTAGAGGAGTCTGGAGAAAACCCATACCTGTTAAAGAGGCCCGTTATGATTAATCTGCCTGTAGAAACTTTGAGATCTGTGCTGGAATCATATGTAACCCCTGTTTTTCATTTTTTAATGTATTTTTTTTGGGTGTATTTTTCTTTTCGTGTATTTTATTTCCATTGTATCTCTTTTGGACCGTATATTGGATTTTTTTCCCAATATATTCATCTATTTAAATTTTCGTCTCCTTACTTGAATTTCTTGATTCTATTGTCTCCTATTGTTTCGTCTTTGATTGTTCGAGCTATTATTTTGAGCCCTATTCTATAATTGTTCCTGTCCTATCTTATTTATTCATTTTGTTCCTACCTGGTTATTTTTGGATCATCTCATTTTTATTTGAATCTATTTATACCCAAATTCTATTCAAATACCCTATTGGATCCTATTTAACACCCCTTTAAACCTTATAACCCTAAACTCTCTACCCATTACAACCCCTAACCCTAATTCTAATCTGCATATATATACTACCCTATATATGTATCCCTCATACTATTCATATACAACCCTAATCATCTAACCCACAGCCGCCCTACTCTTCTTCCCCATTCAGCATCCTCCCGACCTCCGAAAACCCTCATCCCAATCCTCTCCGGCCTCCCACTTGTGCTTCCCGATCTCCCTCCAAACCATTACCCCCCCTAGTCGACTTCCCCTCCTGCGGTGCCGCCCTATACCGCCGCCACCGTTACCCTGCGCTCCTCCTCCCGTCACGTCGCTCGACAGTAGCGACAGCGATGCCCTGCAATGCCGTCGATCCCCCGTGTTCCCTGTCGCGATGCCCTCCGGCCAGCCGACAGCGCCGCTTGTCCCCTTTGGCCGCCGTCGTCTTCTCATCCTGTCCCTCCGCTGCCTTTCTTGGTGTGTGTGTGTGATCTCGTTGTATTCGTGTGTTCGTTGTTGGTTCGTGGTTTGTTGTTTGTTGAGTTCGTGCCCGGGAATTTGTTCCTGTAATTCTTGTTCTTGCTTCGTCATTTTCGTCTACTATAAGGCAAGTAACTTGTATTCTTTTTGTTGTGTAATACAAGTACTAAATACCGCCTGTAGTGTAGGTTTGTTCTAGAGACAATTCTTGTGCAAACCCCCTGTTATATCTTGTCTCTGTGTGTTGATCCGTCTGTAGTTGTCTCATTACACACACGACATGAATTTAAATTTAGAGATAATCAATTCTTGTATACATGCATGTGTTCATGAATTATGAGGTGTTTTATGATCTTGTATGTTTGATGGGTCCGTTGTAGTATAACTCGTTGTAGACTTGTCAAATATCCTATACCATGTTGCTTGGACATCTAGTATACCCTATTTCATATTTTTTTATGATTTGGATGTGTTTCATATGATCTACTTGATTTTATGCATGAAGAATATTTCTGTCCTTGTTGTTAGCTCGCTTTTGTTCAGTATTTTAGATCCTATTAAGGTCAGTATATGAAAATTATTTGTGAATATGAATTATAGATAATTCTGTCTACTTTCCAGAATTTTTGACAATCTTAGTTTCGATTTATGAGTTGCAAGTTATGGCTATTTTACTACAGAGGTGTAGAAAAATTACAGATTTGGTTTTATGTGGATTCTGTAAGACTATTTATTTTATACTGATGTTAAAGATAATATTTTGATCCAATATTTTTCTGAGTACAACTAGAATTGATTGGGAGTAACCCCAAATTTTTGTGTATTTAATTGATGAATTTTTTAAACTATTCTACACTTGCAAACAACTACTATACTTGTAGAATTTTCATGCTGTTCAGTAAGAACCTTAACTTCGACCTAATCCTATTTGCTGTTTATAAAAACTTTGCGAATATGAATTGTAGCCTATTGTATCTATTTTATCACCCTTTTGACGGATCTGGATTTTGATTTATATTTTGCAATCTACTGCTGTTTTGGTACTGCTGTGTTTATGATTTCAGATTTACAAAACTTCTGTATCTTGCTGCTTTCTGATTTTAATTGACTATTCTATCCATGTTGGAAAATTATAAAACTTTATTTTATGATACTAGACATACTAGGGAATACCCCAGATTTTTCTTGGATTTAATCAGTAAGTTTTGATGCTGTTTTCCTATTTATGAATATAAACTTCTGATTTCTTGCTGAATATGTTTTCTGGATACAAATCTATTTTGAGTCTTGTTTTCGTGAAATATCATATGACTTATATATATTTCTTGGATTCGGCCAAGTATCTATTTTCCAGATTTCCTGATGGATCTAGTTTTGCACATGTGTGGCAACGGAAATTCCAGATTTAGTGCAGTACTGTCTTGCTTTCGTGTACTAGAATTATTGTTGTCCTAATCTTTTATGAGTTGTCTTTTACCTGTACATGTATACCTTCCAACCTGAACCTATTACTTGTTAATGTCATATTAGTCTTGCTGTGTTTTGTGCACGTATATGCCTGTTTAATAATACTAACAAGTAACCAAGCCGGGGTTAAGGAAAAGTCCTTAGTAGTGGATAATATAGGTATGTGTACTTAGAAGGGGGCCCGTATTTCCCATTATCTGTTGCCATGTTTCATGATTACATGATTCATGCCTGGTATTACTATATATTGCCATATTTCATGATTACATCATTCATGTCTGTTATTACTATCTAATTATATGTTGATGATTCGTGATGATTCATGCCTATTATTACTATATGTTGCCATATTTCGTGATTACATGATTCATGCCTGTCATTAATATATATTGCCATGTTTCATGAATACATGATTCATGCCTGTTCCTGTTGCCGCGATTTCATGACTACATGATTCGTGCCTGTTACCTGTTACATGACACCTGAGTACACGTCCACCGCTAGGCCTAAATATAATTTGCATGTAAGTAGAAACCATGTGGTAAAAACCTAGGACGCATGAAGTGCTATCTAGATAGTAATAAATACAAGACTTGACATGACATAATACCTGTTACATGATTACCTGTATTTGTTACCTGTTCACCTGTTTACCTACTTGCATGATACTTGACACCTGATACATGTTACCTGTACCCTGTTAGTATATCAGGTTACTTGATTCTGTTCATGATTTATGCTAGTTGTTCTATTTTATTATCATGTCTATTCCAAGCTATACTGCTTCCGCCGTTATTCTCTATTTGTTTATTCTTTTCCTATACTTGTGCCTGCACTACAAGCGGCCCGTAACTTGCATTGATGGGCGTTTTACTTTCTTTTCCCCTTTTAGGTAATTTATTAAATTGCAAATTATGGTGATCAGCTTCCCGATGGAGTAGGTGATCTGAGATTCTAGTCCTGGAGTTCTTGCTATTATTATTTCCTGTTGCTTAATTTGAATAAATGTATGTGTTACTTGGATTATTTGTATTGGGCAATGTGATCCACAATTATTGAGTTGTTTCCAGATCTGGTTTATTTGAGAATTATTAAAATTTGTTTCAAGTAAATTCCTGTTGGTATATTGATTTATTTATGTATGCGTGGTTGACTTCTCTTGCTTCTTACTCTGATATTCTTATGAAATGTTTTAAAGATCCTGACTGGTTATGGATGATGAAAATCATTCACTAGGCTTAGTCATGTATCTGTATTCCGTATTTTCTTTTGGGAAACGGGGTGTGACAAGATTTTTAGTGGTATCAGAGCCCAGGTTTGGCTAATGTATTAGTTGACTGATATATTAGACAAGCTTGGCTTGATCTGGGATTGGCTCAACAGTACACAGACCATGCATACATGAATGAATTATAATCAACTTTGATCTGGATGCTGATTGTTTTTGATCTTGTGCAGACCATGGCTCGTAGAGGTTCCACTTCTCGTCCTTAGGAAGATCAGCCCGGGCTTGAAGCCATTACCAATGTGTTGGAATGGTTGATCAATATGCAGCAAAACCATAGTGACCTTGTGATGGCTGCTTTGGAAGATGCCCGGGTTCTGCCTCCCACTGTGCCTATGAAGGCAGCTCTCCCTCCTCGTCCGGGTATAGTCACAGATTTCATGAGGCTGCATCCTGACAGATTCTGGGGCACTGAGACGTCTTTGGAGGTTGAACAATGGTTGATCTGGACTGAGCAGTTTCTGTTGACAGCAAGAGTTGCCAATGCTGATAGAGTGGATGTGGTGACCATCCAGATGGTGGATCTGGCCCACATTTGGTGGAGGTCGGAGTCCGAAAGGCTCAAATGGACTATTTCTTGGGCCACATTCACTAGAAGCTTCTTGGAGAAGTTCTTCCATAGCAGCACTCGAGTTGAAATGGAGCAGCAGTTCCTGGCCCTGAAACAGGTTGGTCATTGTTCTATTATTGAAATTTTGTTAAATATTGTTCATGCAATGTTCTAACAAGGGAATTTCTTGAAATAGGGCTCCACGTCTGTGGATGAGTATGCAGCGGAATTTACCAGACATAGCCGCTTCGCAGCCGTTCTTGTGGTGAATGAAGAGGACATGGCTCGTAGATTCACACTGATACTTGAGCGAGATATTCGGGTATAGCTCGTCTCCCTTCGCTTGCGTACTTATGCTGAGGCTCTTAAGGCAGCTCAAGCTCACGAGCAGGCTCGTGGCGGGTTGACTCCTCCCCAGCGGACTGTTCCGCACTCAGTTGTTGCTAGGCCTTCTGGTAGGTCTATTCGATAGCCTGTCCCAGCCAATCCTGTCAAGGCAGCTCCTTACCCTTCTGCCGCTCCTCGGAGAGAGGGATTCTGTGATTTCTGCCAGATGACCGTGCATGTGCACAGAGACTTCAAGCGCCCAAATCGCTGCTGTTTTGGATGTGGTGCTACTGACAATTCAGTGCGGGATTGCCCATAGCAGAGGTTAGCTCTTCTAGCCGAGGGCCCAGTTCAGCAGGTTACCCCAGCTCATGGTTCAGTCAGGCCACCGCTTCCTCCTCATCTCCAGATTGTCAGTCAGAGGACCGCTACCCCCAGGAGAGGTCAGGCTTACAACCTGACTGCTACAGATGCTGAGACAGCAGATGGTATTGTTGCAGGTATTTTTTGCTTTTATTGCTTTGCTGTTTTGTTGTTTCCCTTTTTGCTTCCTTCATTTCTCTTTGCATTATTCTTTCATATTATCTTTCTGCATTGTGTTTTCCTCACCCTTGATCATTAATTCTTTTCCTCTTTCTTTTGATTCCATCTTAGGTATTTTCCTTGTTTGCTATTTTCCAGCTTATGTTCTTTTTGATTCCGGGGCAACCCATTCCTGTATCTCTTCCCACTTCGTGGTTCGCCATCAGTTGGAGTGCAGCATCATGTCAGAGGCTTGGAACAATGTGATAGGTGGCGGTGTTGTCATTTGTTCTCGGGAGTGCAGGCAGAGTCCCATGGTTATTGGCGGCACAGATTTCAAGGCTGACCTGATTGTGATTGGGAATTCAGGATTCGACGTCATTCTTGGTATGGATTGGTTGGGTGAATCCCATCCCATTATTAATTACCGTGCCAAGAAAGTTGTATTCTGAATCCTAGGTCGTGCAGAGTTTGAGTTCCATACCGGGGAGATGCCCCTTGGCCGAGCTGAGATTGCTGTTGATCAGGAGGTTTGTGCGATAGAATTGCATTCAGGCTGTGAGGCTGTGCCTCTAGTAGTGCGGAATTTCCTGGATGTTCTTCCAGAGGAGTTGGCTGGCTTACCCCCTGATAGGGATGTGAGTTCGGTATTGAAGTCTAGCCTGGTACGATGCCGACATCGATGATTCCCTACAGGATGGCACCGATTGAATTAGCAGAGCTTAAGGTGAAGATTCAGAATTTGGTTGATTTTGGGTTCATCAGACCAAGTGTTTCGCCTTGGGGTGCTCCAGTTCATTTTTTCAACAAGAAGGATGGTAGTCATCGTCTGTGCGTTGATTATCGGGAACTGAATAGTGTTACTGCGAAGAACTGGTATCCGCTGCCTAGGATCGATAACTTATTTGATCAGTTGGGTAGAGCAGTTTTTTTCTCGAAGTTGGATCTTCGTTATGGGTATCATCAAGTCAAAGTACATGTGACTGATGTACAGAAGACTGCATTCAGGACCAGATATGGGCACTATGAGTATCTTGTGATGCCGTTCGGGATCACAAATGCGCCAACTGTATTCATGAGTCTTATGAACATGGTCGTTTCCCAGTTCCTGGATAAATTTGTGATGGTCTTTATTGATGATATTTTGGTATATTCTCGGAATCGGAAAGATCATGCTGAGCATCTTAGGTTGGTTCTACGGACCTTGAGGGAGAATCAGCTCTATGGGAAACTCAGCAAGTGTGAGTTTTGGCTCGACAAAGTTACCTTCTTGGGGCACATTATCTCGGGTGATGGTATTTATGTGCATCTGTCAAAGATTGAAGCTGTGAAGGATTGGCCAGTTCCCAAGTCAGTTTCAGAGGTGAGGAGTTTCCTTGGTCTAGCTGGCTATTATCGAAAATTCGTCTAAGATTTTTCGAAGATAGCAGGACCATTGACTAAGTTGACAGGGAAGGATGAGAAGTTCTGTTGGTCTGAGGCTTGTAGTGAAGCTTTTGCTGAGTTGAAGAGCAGGTTGACGTCAGCGCCAGTATTGACTATTCAAGATGGTTCAGGTGGATTTGTAGTTCACTGTGACGCATCTGGTAAGGGTCTTGGAGCAGTTCTGATACAGAAGGGCCGAGTTATTGCTTATGCATCAAGGCAGTTGAGGCCGCATGAGAAGAACTATCCGACTCATGACTTGGAATTAGTAGCAGTGATCTTTGCTTTGAAGCTGTGGAAACATTATTTGAGATCTTTATAGACCACAAAAGACTCAAGTATGTCTTCACCCAGAAGGAGTTGAACATGAGGCAAAGGCATTGGTTGGAACTTATGGCCGATTATGACATCAGTTTACAATACCATCCCGGTAAAGTGAACTTGGTGCCAGATGCTTTGAGCAGGAGATCGGCAGCTATGTTCCTGACTCAGCAGAGAGATTTAGTTGAGCAGATGCGGAGGTTGGAGTTGGATGTGTTGTTGTCGAGTTCTGATCGGAATTTTTTGGTGCTTTAGCTTCAGTCGTCTCTTGTTGATCAGTTCAAATAGGCTCAGGCTGGTGATGTGCAGTTGTAGGGTTTTAGAGCAGAAGTTGAGGCTGGTTCCAGAACAGATATGGTTATTCATGCTGATGAATTGCTTCATTTTGGATCCAGGTTGTGTGTCCCGAAGGGTGAAGTTTGTCTGAGGTTGCTTGAGGAAGCCCACCAGTCATCGTATTCTATTCATCATGGAGGTACTAAGATGTAACGGGACTTGAAGCTTCATTTATGGTGGCATGGTATGAAGAGTGTCGTGACTCGGTTTGTGTCTCAGTATTTGATCTGCCAGCAGGTGAAGGCAGAGCATCAGAGAACCGCCGGATCTCGTCAACCATTCCCATTCCCGAGTGGAAGTGGGAACATATTGTGACCGCTTTGCCAAGGAGTCCTAAGGGTCACAATGCGATTTGGGTGACTGTTGACCGACTGACGAAGAGTGCTCACTTCATCCCCTCCGAGCCGGACAGTCTACTGAGAGCCTAGCTAAGAAGTACATGCAAGAGATCGTCACACTTCATGGGGTTCCAGTCAGTATTGTATCCGACAGGGATACGAGATTCAGATCACAGTGTAGGGAGAGTCTTCAGAGTAGTTTGGGGAGTAAATTGAAGTAAAGTACAGCTTTTCATCTCCAGAAAGATGGACAGTCGGAGAGGACCATCCAGACTCTAGAGGACATGTTGAGGTCCTGTATGCTGCAGTTCGGTGGATCATGGGAGGACCATTTGCATCTCGTAATGGGTCGACGGTGGATGGGTAGGAGATGGCAATGGGTCGACGGTGGTGCAATAGCGGGGTGTTGTCGAGGGGTTGCAGGCTGTGGTGGCAAGGTGAAGGCGAGAGGCTGACGACGAGGAGGGTTGCGGCACTGGAGGTCGAAGTCGCTGGAGGTGGTGGTGTGTTGCGGGGTCGCGAGCGGAGGGCTTGGGTTTCAAGAAGGAATATGGAAAGGAGATGGAGTGATTAGGCAGCTGTAGATGGGGATTAGGAGATGAGGAGGAGATAATTAAGATTAGGGTTAGGTTAATCAATATATATAGGGGATTAAGATGTGGGTTTGGGTTAGGGTTAATGGGTTTGCCGGTTTGGGTTAGGTTCCAACAAGAATGGGCTTGGGTTTTAATATAAATAATTAAATAAGAATGAGATATTGGGTTAACGGGTTTGGGTTTAGGATTATAGGGTTTATAAAATTGGGTTAAAATCAATAAAGGATCAATAATAATAAAATGAAGTTTTGGGCTTTACAAAAATAATCAATAATAAATATTAGTTAAATAATCGATTACTACTAAAATATAATTTATGGGTTCTAAAAATAATTGAGTGAGCCGATGGATGCAATTGAGTTTAAGAGAACAAGGTTTATTTGAGTTTCAAAATAATGATCAGATAATATATATATAAAATGGATTAAAAAAATAGAGTTTATGGTCTCACACTTTAACAATAGTCAAATAATAAAATTGGACTTGGTTTGGGCTAGAATATAAGTAATTGACCGAATAAGAAAAATAACATTTTAGAATGCAATAAAATTTGTGTTAAAATACATAATCAAGAAAAAAAAAGATTGTAAAATGAAATATAATTCGGGTTAAAATATATAATCATATGAAAATAACTACAAATACAAATGATGATTAGGGAGGATTTAAATAAGAATTGAATATCAAATTGTATACAATTGGGTTCAAAGAATAGGAGAATTTATAGAAAATTCAATTACAAGAATACAGGAAAAACTTTATATGGAAGAAAACGGGGGTTACAACTGCTCATTCCAAATCCTTGCTGTTATATCCTTACCCCCCCCCCCCCCCCACGCGTCTTGAAGTTGGTGAGCCGATAGGTGAACAACCTGGTAGACATTGCTTGGATTCGCTAGTAGAGTGGCTTCGGACGGGGGATTTAGTTTTTTATTGTATTCTGATGAGGATGAATTTGGACCTGGGAGGAGATGAATTGGCAGGTTTGGAAGTTTTCGATAGGATTGCCTAGCGCAATAGCTTCGAACTTGTCTGTAGACTTGGTGTTACCGTGATTGCTTTCTAGCAGTAACTCTGTGGCATTGAAGGGGAGAACCGAGCCCCCCATTGTAGCGGTGTAGCATGCTCGTGCTGCCTGTTAGCTCCCCACAACTTGGCCAACACATGCTATTGTTGGAACAACTTGGCCAACACATGCTACTGTTGGAAACTTCATTTTTATGTGAAATGCAGAGGCGACTGCATGGAACGCTGCTAGGCCTGGGCAGTCGAATATGCATTGTACGCTGCTTTGATATCGACTACCATGAAGTCTAGTGCCTCCGTCCGAGTTGCTGGGGCTTTTCTTACCATCACGTCGAGTATGATGATTCCCTCGACTTGGACGGGTGCTCCTGTGAAGCCGTGAAGTGTTAATCGACTGGTTTGAGTCAATCTCATGAGAGCTTTAGAGCATCGAATGCGGTCATGAAGAGGATGTTTACGGAGCTGCCGGTATCAACAAGGATACGTCGCACCTCATGATTTTTCATGCATAAATTGATAACCAGTGCATCGCAATGAGGTGTTTTGGCATCCTCGAGGTCTTTATCGAAGAATGATACAGAGAGGCCCAAACTCTTAGCAGGTGGAGCGTTATGTACTGAATTAACTTCCTTCACGAAGGATTTGCAGGAGGAATTGGAATCTCTCCCCATCGGACATCCATGAATAGTGTGGAGAATGACCATGTGTTCAGAGTCTTGCGATTTGGATGACCTCTCTTAATGCTTATTAGCCCTTCGGGGCGGAGGGTTTTCTGCGTTGTTATCTTTTAGAACAAATATAGAGAGATAGCCCCTACGAATCAGGGCCTCTAGTTCTTCTTTAAGGGCTCAGTAGTCATCAATGATGTGTCCATAGTCCTTGTGAAATGCACACCACTTGTTTTTGTCTCTTCTTTTGCTGGCTGTTGTCATTTTGGCAGGAGGAGGAAAATCCCATCCTTTTCAATTGCTATGAGGATGGCAGACACACTCGCATTCAGGGGAGTGAACTTGTCGAAGCGGAGTGTTGGAGGAGGACAACGAAGACCTGCGTTGTCTTTCTGGAACTTCTTTGGTGCTTCCTCGCTCGTGTTCTTCCATTTGTTCCTGGAAGGTGACTCTTTCTTAACTTTCGATTGAGAGCTTTCTCGACTCTGATGTATTTGTCAGTCCTTCCTAGGAGCCTAGTGAAATCTTTAGGAGGCTTCTTCGCGAGGGAAGCATTTAGTTCTTTATGCGCGATGTTGTGACGGAAAGCTACAGCCTCCATTGAAGAGTCTAAGGAGGAGATCGACCATTCTTCGGCCGTGAAGCGTTTGACGAAGCCTTTCAACAATTCCCCTTCCTTTTGCTTCAGTTCCAACAGGGAGGCACTTGTTTTTAAAGCATTTTGGCTAGTAACGAAGTGCTCTAGGAAGAGCTCATCGAGCTGGTCGAAGGAGAATATTGACTCCATAGTGAGGTGGGAATACCATTCCCTTGCAGATCCTTTCGGTGTTATGGGGAATGTTCGACACATGAGCACATCTGCGGCGTTTTAGACCATCATGAGGGTCTTGAAACTCTCGATATGGTCGGTCAGGTCTGATTCTCTATCGTATGATTCGATTTGATGAGCTTTGAAGTCCTTTGGAATGGGAGTATCGATGATGGTTTTGCTGAAAGGAGGTCGACTGGGACGGTAGGCCCTACTGGAGCGGTTCCCCTCATTCTTCATCTGTACTAGGCGGGCCTGCTCCTTTTAGATACGGTGAAGGACTTGGTCGTCCTTCCCCTTGGATCCAGTTGAGTCGCCGGACTCTTCTTTGGAGGGATGGCCCAGATCTTGACTACCATGGATAGCTCGAAGGATGTCAAGCTTGAATTTTTCCATTTCGGCTCTAGTGACTGGGGCATCTTTTCCTTTGTTCCGCTTAAGAAGCTTTCGACTCTCATGAGTCGGACTTCTTATTGCAGTACACCCCTGTGAGAGGAGGAATGCCTTGATCTCTGTCTAGGAGAGTTGTTTCTCCGGTTTACCTGACGTTCTAAGCGAGAGGCCTCAGTTCGAGCACGCTCCTCATCCACAAGGATTCGTAGATCAGTTCCTTGTTTCCTAGCACTGATGATTTGGCGGAGGTCTCTAGACCCCCGGGGGCCTCGTGAGGCCATTGAATTGGTTGACGCATTATGGACTAAGACACGGTCAT